>CAUYON010035005.1:0-30055 GCA_963573935.1 Arctocebus calabarensis
AGGTTTAATAACCAGAATCCACAGAGAACTCAAACGTAGTAACAACAAAAGAACAAGTGATCCCATCTCAGGGTGGGCAAAGGACTTGAAGAGAAACTTCTCTAAAGAAGACAGGTGCACGGCCTACAAGCACATGAAAAAATGCTCAACATCCTTAATCATCAGAGAAATGCAAATCAAAATTACCTTGAGATATCATCTAACTCCAGTAAGATTAGCCCACATAACAAAATCTCAAAACCAGAGATGCTGGTGTGGATGCGGAGAAAAGGGAACACTTCTACATTGCTGGTGGGAGTGCAAACTGATATATTCCTTTTGGAAGGATGTTTGGAGAATACTTAGAGATCTAAAAATAGATCTGCCATTCGATCCTATAATTCCTTTATATACTAGGTATATATCCAGAAGACCAAAAATCACATCACAATAAAGATATCTGTACCAGAATGTTTATTGCAGCCCAATTCATAATTGCTAAGTCATGGAAGAAGCCCAAGTGCCCATCGACCCACAAATGGATTGATAAATTGTGGTACATGTATACCATGGAATACTATGCAGCCTTAAAGAAAGATGGAGACTTTACCTCTTTTGTGTTTACATGGATGGAGCTGGAACACATTCTTCTTAGCAAAGTATCTCAAGAATGGAAGAAAAAGTATCTAATGTACTCAGCCCTAATATGAATCTAATTTATAGCTTTCATACGAAGGCTAAAACCCAATTATAGCACAAGAATACAGGGAAAGGGGAAAGGGAAGGGAGGGGAGGGGGGAGGATGGGTGGAGGGAGGGCAATTAGTGGGAACACACCTACGGTGCATCTTAGCAGGGTACTGGTGAAACTTATTAAAGGTAGAGTATCAATGTCTTTATATCGTGATCAAGAAAATGCCATGAAGGCTATGTGTAACAGTACGATCAAAATATTTCTGATTGTATATGAAGCACATTGTGCCCTATGATTGCACCAATGTACACAATTATGATTCAATACAATTAAAAAAATAGATGTTAAGTAGAGAAACAGAAGAACATAGCATGCAAAATGAAATGGCAAGCACAAAAATGGGAATTTATCATATTACATAGTGTAGCTTACTCTGCTTTGAATGAGTTTATTCCAGAACTCAGAGAGAAAGCAACTTGAGGATTCCATTTAAGCTCTATCTTACTGAAAAAATAGGAAAGCCTGATAATAAAGGTGCTGATCAGGATATTGGGATGTAGATTAATACTCTATGTATGGGTACAAATAGTTTGGAGAACACTATAGAAATATCTGATAAAATTGAATATCTGTATACCTTATAATCCAGATATAAAACTCCTGCTGTAAACTCACATGTGTATCTAAGCGTCAATATAGAAGAATGCACATTGCATATTATTTATCATAGCAAAAAATTAGAAATAAATGAAGCACTCATGAACAGCACAATGAAGAAATAAATTGTAGTAAAGCTATTTAATGGACTACCATTCGGCAGTTAAATGAACTAAAACCCAATGTAGCAATCAAAATAAAAATCTTACAAACATATCAAGTGGAAAAAAAAAACTACACAAAAATATGTACTACAGGACACCAGAACAATAAATATTAATAGCATGAGGATAGTACTATAAGTTTACAAATTGTTTAATGAATTCATATACATGTATATAATATATATATATATATACAAATATAGTCAAATTCTGTAATAAAAAGCTTATATGGCTGTTATAAATAGCAATGCAATAATATCTCCTCTAGAACCTGTCTACGCAATGAATTATTATTCAGGTTTAAAAAGGAAGGAGATTCTGCATTTGCCCGGCATAGATGAGCCTCAAGGACATTACGCTCAGTGAAATAATAGGCACTGAGAAACACAAATGCCACATGACACAGAAAAACAAAGACCGTATGATCTTTCTTATATATATAACCCCAAATAGCCAGATTCATAGACACAGAGAGGATAGGTGGCTGCCACGGGCTGGGGTAGGGGAACATGGAGAGGTATTAACCCAAGGGTACAAACCTTCACTCATATAAGATGAATAAGTCCAAGAGACCTACCATAGCATGGGGCCCATCATTTACAACACTGTGTTGAATACTTAAATATTTGCTAAGAGGGTAGGTATTATGTTAGGGCTTCTTATCACACACACGCAGAGGAAAACATAATAGTAAAAGCAGAAAGAAGGTTTTGAAGATAGGTTTATGGCATAGATTGTGGTGATGGTTTCATGGGTGCATTCTTTTTTATTTGTTTATTTATTTTTTTAGACAGAATCTCACTCTGTTGCTCTGGGGTTGAGTGCCTGGCATCATAGCTCATAGCAACCTCAAAGTCTTGGGCTCAAGTGATCCTCTTGTTTCAGTCTTCCGAGTAGCTGGGAGTACAGACGCTGGCCACAATGCCTGGCTATTTTTAGAGATGGGGGTCTCCCTCTTGCTCAGGCTGGTCTTGAACTCCTGAGCTCAAGCAATCTACCCACCCCAGTCTCCCAGAGGACTGGAATTACAGATGTGAGTTACCATGCTAGGCATCATGGGTGCATTCTTTTCTCCAAACTCATCAAGTTGTGTATATTAAATATGTATAGTTTTTCTATATCATTTTTACCTTAATGTTTTTTTGTAAAGCTTGTAATGTAGATCAAAATGTTTGAATAGTAGCTTTTTCTAAGTAGGAAACAAAAGGAAGAATATTAAGAAATACACAACTAAATACCAAAGATGTGGGGTATGTGTGGTACCTGGGCAAAGGACTCAACTGTAACTCGGACTTAACTTTACGAATAATCATATATATCGTCATATTAGTTTGAAGTCTAAAAGGAAAAACAGGCAAAAAGGAAAAGTACATAGCTATGCATAACTATGATTGCACTTTTATTTCTTTAAAAGAGAAGAGAGAAAAGGGAAACAAAGCAGGCAGCATTTTTAGGTCTGAGATGGGTGCTGAAGACAGGGGAGTCCACGGTATTTTAGTGAGGTGATTAGTGTGAGTCTGAAGCCAGACTGCCTGAGTCCAATCCAATATGGGTCCATCACTTCACCTGTGTGTGACCTGGGAGAATAACCTTACCTGTCTAATTCTCAACTTCTGATTTGTAAAACGCAACTAATAACCGTGCTATGAGAACTGAACAAGTTAGTGTTCAAAAGCTCCTACTGGACAAAGCAAGAAATATCTATCTCTTGACTGGCAATCCAGTACCAATCAGAGATACCACACCTGGCTCTTGACAAAGGAATTTTACAAAGGAATCATAGAACACTAATCCTGCTCTGTGATCCTATTACTTAGTGAGGAAGCTGGCAGAACTTTTCCATATGAAAACAGGCCTTGGATAGAATTTGTCTCATGGGTGTTTTAGGTTATAGTTTGCCAACTTCTGGTCTAATGGTTCCCAGTTATTGCCGTGAAACAGAATTACCTGGAGAGCTTGTTAAACACAGGTTTCTGGGCCCCACTCCGAGAGTTTCTAACTGAGTAAGTCTGGAGAGGATGCCGAGAATTTGTATTTCTAACAAGTTTTCAGGTGACGCTGATGTGATGCTGGCCCAGGGACCACATTTGGGCAACCACCACCACACTCTAATTTTCTTGTTTTATACACAAAGAGAATGAGACCAGAAATATTGATTTAATTTCTTACGTGAGCAAGCAAGCGAGAGAATTGAGAATTCATTCAAAATCCTCAAGTGTTATAAAAATATGTGTAAAGTTCCAAGTGGATCCTGGGTGCTTTGTTAGGTTCTGGGGATAAAAAGATAAGTAGGATAGGGCCCTTTTCTGCCACAGGCTTGCCTTCTAGTGGAAGAAATGAGATAATAGATGGCATAGAATTCAAGATCCCAGGGAGCACAAACACAGCAGGACCATAGAGAATTACCTGGCTCCTTGAAGAAGGTGACACCTGGGGTATCTTGATAAATAGCAGTCAACCAATCAAAATAAGCAGATGACAGGAGGAAATTCCACGCAGGGGGAACAGATTGTACAAAGCATGAGGGAAGCAACATAGCATCATGCTTAACAGTAGGCATTCTGGCTTTGCCACGTACTGCAACCCTGGTAAATTATTTAACCTCAAACTCTGTCTTCTTCCAAGAATAGGGACACTAAAGGAACCTCCCTTTTTTGAAGTTGTTGTGAGTTATGATGCCACAGCACTCTACTAAGGGTGACAAAGTAATGGTGTCTCAAAAAAAAACAAAAACAAAAACAAAAAACAAACCTAAGTCAGAATTCAGCAGTGGAAGAGAGGACTCATGAGACTAGCCCAGCAGCTAAGAAAAGAATTTCAAGAAAGAGAGGCAGTTGATAATACAGAATGTCCCTAAGATTAAGCAAGATAAAAATTGGTGGGTTTAGAACCAGGAGATGCAATTTAAAACTAACTCTGCTTTATACTAGATGGAAGGCATATACGTGTCACAAAAAAATGTAGATTTGCATATAAGAAGGGAAAGAAAATTGGCATACATTAGGTTGAAAAGCGAATTTTTTCTATAAACAAACAAAAAAATCTTTCTGAAAACCTTTAGAAGGAAAAGACTTGGATGCTTTACTCCTTTCTTCTGCTCAAGCACCTGTGTGGCATTCCAGACACCAGCCCAGCCTCGCTTCCCCAGAAGTTCCTTTGCAAAGACTGTCTTAGCCGAGTGGAGAATCTATTTTTTCCCATGCACACAGGACTTTTCAAGCCTCCAAGTCTCGGTCCTTATGTTCCCTTATTTGCTCTTATAATAAGGACAAATTCTTCATTGGTTTCCAACCCAGTAGCAAGGGATTCTGTTAGAAACTAGGAATAAAATGTTATTTTGATTTTGAGTGATGTAGACGTTAAAGATATTAAAAACTTGGCTAAAAAAAAAACTTGATTTTTGTACTGCATCAGGCCCCCTCACCTTGCTCATCTTTCATCACCCTCTGTCCCAGCACTCTTCATAGCATTTTTGCATGACCTATATTTCATCTGTGAAAGTGAAAAAACACACCTGTCTTGGCTGCCCTGTATCGTACTCAATTCTATTATCATACTCACACGGCTGGTATACTGAACTATTCGCTCAGTGAATAGTTATGGAAAGGATGGAGGAAACATGCCATCATGCTTAAAGTAAATTTTCAAATAACCACATTCATTAAGAAGTACACACATGTACTATAGAGTTGAGTGAGATAAGAGACCTATAATTTGGGAAGAGGAGGCAGGAGGGGTAAAGCATCCATACTGCTCATGCAAGAACATGTGAGCATATAATTCAAACGATGAACCAAAATTAATTATCGTGTGAACAGTATTGTGTGTTGAAAACAACCTTGAACAAGCTTTAGTAATCTAGACTTGGGTCATGACTCTGCCGTTTATAGCTGAGTTCCTTTGTTCAAGTCATTCATCTACGGTGAGCCTGGAGATCCTCATTCATAGAGAAATCAGACCCATCCTGTCTACTTGCTTTACGGAGATGTGATGAGAAGCAGATAAGACAACATTTTTGCCAGCATCTTGCAAAACTGAAACAAGCCATATGTACCTAAGAGACATGTACTTGCAGGCTCCCGACTTCTTCCCACTCCTCTACTCTTTGAAATATTTCTTCCCACAACTTTTTGATTATCCTTCTCTTTTGGCCATAATCATAACAATGTGATTGCAATTAAGTCATGTTGTTTCTCCAAGTTTTGTTTAGAATTAATTAAATAAATGTGATCTTTTCTGACTCGGGGCAGGGAATGGATGGGAGGTCAGAAGGTCTATTCTGCCACAAACCAACTGTGTGACCATATGAAAATAATTTTATTTATCTAAGTCTTTACCTATAAAATGAGAGAGTGGAATGAAATGATCCCTAAAATTTTTCCCAACTCATACATTTTATGCTTATTTGCTCTCCTGAAATCCCTATGATAAGGGAAACACAGTTTAATTATCCACTTCCTTTCCAGTTTGGCTCTTAGGAATCTGGGGATGTCTTTATTCTTGTTCCTGAGGTGATTCTGGGAAAGAAAATACATACTAGACAATTCCTCAGTCCAGGGGCATTCTTTACGATAGCACTGAAATCCAGGATGGATAACTTTTTCCCTCTAAATATTAGATTGAGTTCACATTCTCACTCTTTTTTTTTTCCTTTACAGTTTTTGGCCAGGGCTGGGTTTGAACCCGCCACCTCCGGTATATGAGGCCCGCGCCCTCCTCCTTGAACCACAGGTGCCACCCTCACATTCTCACTCTTGACAGTGATTAAAAAAAAAAACAAAAAAAACTTCCATTCTACACAGCACCTTTTTTTCAGCTGATAGCTGATAGAACATTTCAGAAGAGAAGTGAGCATCTTAAACAGCAGGAGCTATCTTTAATCCAGGGAATGAAAGTTACATTGGTTTCTTAAAAAGTGATCTGAGACCAGCATGATTCTCTACCCACAGCTCAGACAGATGGATGAAGCAATGGTTCCTTGTGATCATCTCTGCTGCCGGTACATCAATAAGGTAGAAATAAATGTGTTTTAAATTACCTGTGGTTCCAGATATGCCTGGAAATTAAATCTTTACATATTTGAAAAAAAAAAAAAGAGTTAATACCACCTTAAGCTGCATTAATAGAAGTCTAGTTTCCTTACCATGGAAAATTAATTGACTCATTCACTCTGTATTTAGATTAGAGTATTTATTTCTGGGAATCACGTGCTAAGTGTAAAAGTAACATATTTAAGTTTGTCCGAAGAAACATGGGGAGTGCAGTGAGAGAGTCTGAAAGCCATGTTCTTTCTATAAGCCAAAGGACTATAATTCAGATAAAAAAGGACTTAAGGAATATCTAATAATGCTCACCAATTATTTAACACAATGTATTGTATGTTACAGATAAATAGGGGGAAGAGAAATTTGGTTGAATGGTACAGAGAAGTTTCTAAATGATCAAACCCTCTTATATTAGAACAGGTTCTTCCCAAAGGTGACATTCACTGGACACAGAATGTGTAAAATAAGGAGAGGGCAGATGGCCATCTGGCAGAGATAATATAGCTGAGAAATAACAATGGTTCTTTATAGCTTTAAGAACCTTTCCCTCTTTATGGAGCCATTCTCAAGTGATCTTCAAAATCAATAACTTAGAAAAATCATCACTGTTCCCTAAGGAAACATGGGGCTTTTTTTCCATACCTATCAACAAGGAACTCTTTTTTGAGACAGTCTACTTTTGTCATCCTGGGTAGAGTGGGGTGGCATCATCATAGCTCACAGCAACCTCAAACTCTTGAGCTGAAGTGGTCTTCTTGCCTCAGTTTTTCTATTTTTTTTTTTATTAAATCATAGCTGTGTACATTAATGCAATTGTGGGGTACAATGTGCTGGTTTTATATACAATTTGAAATATTTTCATTAAACAGGTTAACATAGCCTTCACGGCATTTTCTTAGTTATTATGTTAAGACATTTGTATTCTACATTTAGTAAATTTCATATGTACGCTTGTAAAATGCATTGTAGCTGTAGTCCCACTGATCACCCTCACTCCACCCATCCTCCCTTCTCCTCTCCCCTTCCTATGCCCTTCCCCCATATTCTTGGGCTATAATTGGGTTATAGCTTTCGTATGAATACCATGGAATATTATGTAGTCTTTAAAAAAGATAGAGACTTTACCTTTTTCATGTTTATATAGATGGAGCTGGAACATATTCTTCTTAGCAAATTATCTCAAGAATGGGGAAAAAAAGTATCCAGTGTAACCAGCCATACCATACTATGAAGCCAAGTTATAGTTTTTCTATTTTTAGTATAGATGGGGTCTCACTCTTGCTCAGGCTGGCTTCGAACTTCCTAAACTCAAGCAATCTGCCTACCTCAGCCTCCCAGAGTGCTAGGATTACAGGCGTGAGCCACCAGGCCCAGCCAAGAAGGAACTCCTACAGTGAACCGATGTCAGATACCAGTTCTATTCTTTAGTATTAGTGTTTATTTGCCACTAATGGTATTTTTTCTGTTCTAGGTACTCAGAACCTCAGATCATCTTCTCTGATAGTAATTTGCTTCCAGTTTTGCCTTGAAAGTCTTACCTACATTCTACAGATGCTGGCTGTACATCTCTGAAGAGGGAATGGATGAAGAAACATTCATTTTAGAACACTAGGGAGTGACAGGGAGAAGATCACCCTTATGCCTTAATTAGATAGCTAGAATAGATATGTGAAAAATTGTTGGCAGGCATCATACAGCAGATAATTCAGGACGAAGAAGGGAAACAAACAAGATGATGACTCCTTAGAATGGCCCAGAGTACCACCTAAAAAATATTTCCAGCATTTTAAAGCAGATAAAGGGAACATCTGACAGTCTTAACTGAGTTAAGGAGACAGAGTTTAGTATTTGGAGAGGTTAAGGCAGCTAGAAATTGTGGTGCACATTATTAAAAAGAAGGGAGCTACATCAAGATGAAATTCCAGAGATGTGCAGATGTATCTTTGGCTGAGCACAAATGGCAACATGCTTGAGAGATGAATACCAAAAGCCAGGGGAAAACACTGAAAAAGATGATCACAGTCAGTCACAAAGGCCTGGTGATAGTTTGTGTTCCCAATAGGCAAAGTGTATAACACACATGGCATTAGGTAGGATCCTGAGAAGAGTATGGTTTTAGAAAAGCTAATAAATTAGCCTTAGAATGATCTCTGCATCTGCCCTAATGAAACAAGGTTTTAAAGGATCCAAAAGATTCTGAGTGACTTAATACTGAAAAAATATACAACTCCAGAGAGGGGCTGTAACAGACTCTAACAACAAAAAAGTAATATTCACATTATTCGCCATCATTTCAAAATGGCAAGTCAGACAAAGAAATAGAAAAAGACAACCAGCACCCAGGAGAAAAATCAACTGATGAAAACAAATTTAGAAATAACATGAATGATGCAATTAACAGACACATTAAAACAGCTATTATCATCATTTTCCATATGCTCAAGCACTAGAGAAAAGCATGATAAAAAGGAAATGGAAGTTTCCCACCCCCAGCTTTATTAAAGTATAATTGACGAGACTGTATATATTTAAGGTACACAATCTAATAGTTTGATGTACGTGTACATTGTGAAATGATTATCACACTCAAGCTAATTAACACATCGCCTCAGTTACTTTCTGTGTGTGTGTAGTGAGGACACTTAAGATCTTCTACTCAGTGAATTTCAAATATGCAATACAATATTACTTATTATAATTGCTATGTTGTACATTAGATATTCAAAATTTATTCATCTTTTGATGAAAGTGTGTACTCTTTGACTATCATCTCTCCATTTCCTCAGTGTCCCACCTTTTCCCACTGACCTCAGTCCCTGGCAATCACCATTCTGCTTCTATGAGTTCAACTTTTTTAGATTGCACATATAAATGTGAAGATTTCACATTCAAGTGAGAAGATTCCCATACAAGTGAGGTCGTACAATACCTACGCATTTGTCTTTTTCTCCGTCTGCCTTATTTCACTTAGCAAAATACCCTCAAGCTTTATTCACTTTGTTGTAAATGACAGGATTGTCTCCTTTTTTATGTCTGAATAATATTGCATTGCCTATGTGTGAATGATATTTTCTTTATTCATCCCTTGTTGGACAGTTAGATCGTTTCCATATCTTGGCTATGGTGAATAGTGCTGCAACGATGTGACAGTGCAGAGATCTCTCACAGGCAATGATTTCATTTCTTTTGATGTACAACCAGAAGTGAAATAGCCAGATTATATAGTAGTTCTATTTTTAATCTTTTCAAGGAAACTCCATGCTGTTTCAACAATGGCTATACCAATTTACATTCTCATCAAAAGCACACAAGGGTTTCCTTTCCTCCACGTTCTCACCAACATTCACTTGTTTTTTTTTTTTAATAATTTTATTGAATCATAATTATGTACATTGGTGCAATCACAGGGCACGATTCATATACATTCAGAAATATTTTGATCATACTGTTACAGATATCCTTCATGGCATTTCCTTGATCTTTTTGATGATAGCCATCCTGAAAGGTGTAAGGTAATATCTCGTTATGGTTTTAATTTGCATTCTTAGATGATTAAGGATGTTTAGCACCTTTCCGTATGCCTGCTGGCCAACTGTATGTTTTCTTTGGAAAAAATACCAAAGGTCATTTGTACATTTTAAAATCAGATTATTTGATTTCTTGTTTGTTTGCAATTGAATTTTATGAATTTCTTGTATGTTATTAAATTAACTATTTGCCAAATACACAGTTTGAAAATATTTTCCCTCATTTTATAGATTCCCTTTTCATTGTGTTCATTTTATTTGCTGTGCAAAAGCTTGTTAGTTTTGTGAGATCCAACTTATTTTTTTTGTTGACTATTTTTTGTGTAATATCCAAAAGAATCATTGACAAGACTATATTGTTGAGATCTCCCGTGTTTTTGTCTGAGAACGTTATAGTTTCAGGTCTTGTAAGTCTAATCCATTTTGTGTTAATTTGTGAATGTGAAATAAGAAAAGAGTGTAATTTCATTCTTTTGTATGTGAATATCCCATTTTCTCCAAACCATTTATTGAAGAGACTATCCTTTTCCCATTGTGTATTCTTGATACCTTTGTCAAAGACTAGTTGACTTTATTGGAGTTTATTTCTGGACTTACTAGTTTGTTCTACTGGTCTATGTGTTTTTATCCCATGCTATTTTGATACTATTTTGATTACTATATCTTTTTAAGCAGGAAGTGTGATGTTCTTTCTACTCAAGATTACATTGGTTATTCAGGGTCTTTTGTGATTTAAAAAAATTTTTTTTTCTATCTCTGTGGAAAATGAAATTGGAATTTTGGTAGGGATTACATTACAACTGCAGATCACTTTTAGCAGGGAGAATATTTTAACAATAATAATGCCTTCAATTCATGTACATAGGATATCCATTGGTGTCTTATTCAATTCTTTCATCAATGTCTTACAGTCTTCATCTGCTTGCTTCAGTTCACTCTTAAGTATTTTATTCTTTTTGATGCTTTTATAAATTAGACTGCTTTCTTAATTTTTTTCATGAGTTTTTTGTTGTCTATGTATAGAATCAAAAGTAGTCTTTATGTCATTTCATATCTTGCAACATTACTGAATTCATTTATTAGTTCTAATGGCTTTTTGGTAGATTTCTTCAGAATATTCTACATAAAAGATCATGTCATTTGCAAATAGAAATAATTTCACTTTTTCCTTTTTGATTTGGGTTTATTTCTTCCTCTTGCCTAATTGTTCTCACTTAAAACTTCCAGTACTTTGTTGAACAGAAGTTGTAAGAATGGGCACTGCTCTTCCCCTTCAATCTTAGGGGAAATATTTCAGTTTTTCACTGTGGAGTATGATGTTAGCTATGGGCTTGTCATATGTGGTCTTTGTTATGTTGGGGTACATTTGTTGTACATCTAAGTTTTTGAGGGGTTTTATCATAAAAAGTTGAATTCTGTCACGTGTTTTTTCTATATCTATTGAGATGAGTATGTATTTTATTACACATTTTCATAATGTGGTGTATCATGTTTATTGATGTGTGTATTAAACCATCCTTGCCTTTCATAGATACATCCTTCTTAAGCATAGTGTATGACACTTTTAATGTATTGTTGATAGCCAGGCATTGTGGCAGGCACATGTAGTCCCAGCTACTCGGGAGGCTGAGGCAAGAGAATTGCCTAAGCCCAGGATTTGGAGATTACTGTGAGCTATGTGATGCCACGCCACTCTACTGAGGGTGATAAAGTGAGACTCTGTCTCTACAAAAAAAAAAAAAAATGTATTGTTGAATTTGATTTGCTAGTACAGTATTCTTTTGAGGATATTTCTACCTATGATTGTTAGGAACACTGACTTGTAATATTCTCTTCTTATAGTAACCTTTTCTGGCTTTGGTATGAGGATAATGCTGGCTTTGGAAAATGAGCTTGAAAGAATTATTTCCTCATTAACTTTTAGAATAATTTGAAAAGAATTGGTATTAACTCTTCCTTAAGTGTTTTGTAGAATTCACTCAAGATCCATCTGGTCCTGAGTTTTTTTTTTTGTTGTTGGGAGGTTTTTGATTATTAGTCCGTCTCATTATTGGTCTCTTCAGATTTTCTAGTTTTCTTTTTTAAATTTTTTGGCTTACACACAACAGAAATTTATCACATTTCTAAAGACTAAAACCTCTCTGGGTCAAGGTGCCAGTAGATTTGGTGAATGGTAAAATCCTTTTTCTGAGTTCATAGACGGTGCCTTATAGCTGTGGCTTCACATGGTAGAAAGTACAAGGCAGCTTTCTCAGGCTTCTTTTATGAGGGCGCTAATCCCTTCATGAGGACTTCCCCTCTCCCCTGACCCAATCATCTCCCAAAGGTTCCACTTTCTAAAACTATCACATTAGCAGTTAGCTTCAACCTATGAATTTGGAGCAAGGGTGAGGAGACAAAACATTCAGACTATTGCAGCGAGTACCATGTTTATCTTGCCCACAGTTTTAATCCCACATAAGAGGTGCTGAATGCTGGTTTGTTGAATGAATGGATGAATCCATAATAAGAAGGTAGAGATTAATTTCTACTAGGGAGATTGGGAAATGCTTCTTAGAGAAGGTAGGATTTTACTTTGTTAATTGATTTTATTTCTTATTAGAAGGTCCTAATACAATATTTTATTTCCAGTTTCAGATGAACTCACTTGAAGTGGATATTTTTAGTAGCAACTATCATTATTTACATTTAGGGTTACAATGACATTAGAAGAGCAGAAGTGGCACCCATCAATCACTTCAACATTGCTTTAATAGAGAGACATCATTTGGATGTCCAAATGATGAATTGTGAACATTTTTATTTTAAATTAATATGGGTTATATTGCTCTCACTTCCAAGGTAAAGTTCAGGTTGTAATTGAGTTCTCCCGCCCCCCACCAGGGGTTATGCTCAACACCCTCACATTGTGTACATTAGGTGAGATCCTGCCAACTGCCCTCCCCCTCACTCACTCTTCTCCCTCCCCTCGCTAGACTATATTTGTGTGTTATTGTTTGTGTGGACTTGCAATTGTTTATATATTGGTTTCATATTAGTATTGAGCACATTAGATATATATTTTTTCCATTCTTGAGATACTTTACTAAGAAGAAATGTGCTTCAACTTCATTCAGGTAACCCTAATAGAATTCTTAAACTTTTTTTTTTTCTTTTTAATGCAAATTTTAATGATTTGCTTGATCATGACATGCAATGTTTGGTTTTAGAAACAGCAGCAGAAATAGCAAGAAAGAGGAAACTTTTATACAAAAAAAATTGGTTGCTTACAAAGCATATGCAAAAAAAGCTTTAAAAAAAAGGACCAGAATTCTTAAATTCTTAATCTATTTCTTTTTTTAAACTAACAGCATGTTAAAGAGCTGTGACCATGACACACTTTGAATATTTTCAAAAGAAATACACCACACCTTGAATATCCAAGTGAATGTAGATTTTTTTTTTTTTTTAAATCCCTTCCTGAGAGGTCATATGGACATTTTAGGGAAAGGTCACTTGATACTGTGATGGTTGATGAGTCTCCTCTGGAACTACTCTGAAATTGTTTTAATAATCCTTTTTACTGTTTTTCCAGGTGGCAAATATCCCTTCCCTGAAGATAGGGCTTGTTTTAATAAGCAAATAAGTAATGAGGGCAATATCTCTGAGGGCACAGAGAAGAAATGCAGCTTGTGTTCTTGTCTGGATATATTTTACTTATGACTGCACCATCACCGCTGTTCCTCTCTGTTATACAGCCTTTCTAAAAAAAAATTGTTTCAGAATATTATTGTGGTACACATGTTTTAGTTACATAATTTGCTTCTTTATATTTAAAGTCAAAGCTATAGGTATGAAAGGCAGAAACAAAATCAGAAAAATTACTCATGCAATGTATTCACAAAATAAGCAAAATTACCCATGCAATATACCCATAAAAAAAGCAAAATTACCCATGCAATGTATCCACTGAATGGGGATTTACCCATCTTCTGTGCCCCCTCTAACCTACTTGAATTCCATTGAATTTTGTTTCCATAATGAGCACACAGATATTGATTGACTATTGGTAGCACATTTTCTTTTTTTTTTTGAGACAGAGTCCCACTATGTCACCCTTGGTAGAGAGCCGTGGTGTCACTACTCACAGCAACCTCAAACTCTTGGGCTCAAGCGATTCCCTTGGCTCAGTCTCCTGAGTAGTTGAAACTACAGGCTATTGTCACAATGTCTGGCTACTTTTTGGTTGCGGTTGTCATTGTTGTTTGGAAAGCCTGGGTTGGGTTCGAATCCACCAGCCTCAGTGTATGTGGCTGGCACCCTATTCACTGAGCTATGGACCCCAAGCCTGGTATCACATTTTCTAATTCTTCATGGTCCAGCCTTGATAGGTTGTAAGTTCCGGGAATTTATTAAGAGGAATGGAAGCTTTAAAAAAGAGATCGATCCATGGTTTATTTAGCCATTCATGGGTTGATGGGCACTTGTGTTTTTTCCACATATTTGTGATTATGAATGGAGCTGCTCCTAAACATTTGAGTTCAAATGTTCTTGTGGTAAAATGATTTCTTTTTCTTCTGGATAGATACCTAGTAATGGGATTGAAGGATCAACTGTGGTATATGTATACCAGGGAATTCTATTCAGCCATAAAGAAAGATAGACAGTTCATATCTTTTGTATTTACTTGGAAGGATTTAGCAATCATCCTCTTAAGTATCACAGGAATGGAAAAGCAAGTATCCAATGTCCTCAATATTACTATGAAACTAGTAGATAAGCAACTATGTGCCCACATGAGAGAAAAACATAAATTCAAGGAGGGTGGAGAGGGAAGAAGGGAGGGAGAGTGAGAAGCTCTCACCTATCAGGTACAAGGGTAAGGGTGTATAAACACACCTCCTGGGGGAAGGGCTCCGCTGCCACTTGGACTTTACCTAACAAATGCAAACAATGTAGCCTGATTGTTATGTACCTCTATGTTAATCTGGAAAAAAATTAAAAAGGAGATCTTTCAGACATTAAAAAAAGAAAATATACAAAATAAAAAATACACTTCATGAGACTAATAGCAGATGAAACAGCATAGAAGAAAAGATCTATGAACTTGAAGAAAAAGCAGTAGAAACTATCAAATGTTAGAGAGAAAAAGAAAAAGGAATTTTAAAACAGAAGAGAATCCTAATTTCTTATAAAACAATATCAAGCAGTCTCAGATACATATAATGGCATTCTGGAAAGGGTTGAGGTGAGAGAGGGGTGGTAGTGAAAAACTGAGGAAGTCATGGACAAGAACTTTTTGAATTTGATAAAGACCTGCAAGTCCAAGAAGCTCAATAAACCACAAGCAGTTGGACATAAAGAAAACCATGATAAGATGCCTTATGACCAAATTGATAAAAATCAGAAGCAAAATCTTGGAAGAGGTCAAAGAAAAAGTTATACTATATACAAAGATAATGATAGTAAATGTCTTTAAAACTATGTGAGCCAGAGTCATCAACACAATTATCAAATATTGAAAGAAAAACATACTCACCAACCTAGATTTTGTTATCCAATGAAAATATATTTTATAAATAGAGGATTAATTAAAATCTTTTTACAGGAAAACAAAATTTGAAATGATTTACTGCTATGAGATCTAAACTAAAAAATATTACAAGAGCTACTTCAGTCAGATGGGAAATGATAGCTAAGTAGGTGGAAATTTGGATCTATGCAAGGGAACAGATAACACTACAAAAGTTAAATATGTAAGATGCTTTTTACTCATTTTCAATTTCTAAAAGATAATTCATGGTTTAAAGTGAAAATAACAAAATGTGATAGTTTCTACCGCTTTTTCTTGAAGTTCATGGATCTTTTCTTAAATTCAGTATGTTAGAGGGTAATACACATGGCCCAGTGACTGTTTATATCACAATTAGAAGGGTGATTCAACATCCAAAAATCAATCAGCATAATTCTCCTTATTAACAAACTAAAATTAAAAGACCACATAATCATCTCAATAGATACAGCAATGCCTCTCCCAGGTATTTAATCAAGAGAAATGAAAACATACATTCAGACGTGGATTTTGCAGATGAGTATTTATAGAAGCTTTATTCTATAGACAGGCAAAATCTGCAAACAATTCAAACGTCCATCAATAAGAGACTGTGATATATGTATAGAATAAATCATTATTCAGAGACATAAAGGAACTATACTTATACTCTGAAGAAGATAACATTGATGAAACTTAAAAGCGCTGTGCTGGGGAAAGAAATGCCACAAAATATTATATATGTAGGATTCTGTTGATAGGACCCTCTCTAGAAAATGGAAAATTATATTGATGGAAACATACTGACCATACTGTCCAAGGGGTAGGAAGAGTTGATCAATGGAGCCCAAGGGAATTTTTTTGAGATAATAAAAATGTTACATATCAGCTTGGCACCTGTAGCTCAGTGGCTAGGACACCATCCACATACACCAGAGGTACAGGTTCTAACCCAGCCTGGGCCTGCCAAACGACGACAACTACAACCAAAAAAATAGCTGGGCGCTGTGGTGGGTGCCAATAGTCCCAGCTACTTGAGAGGCTGAGGCAAGAGAATCGCTTAAGCCCAAGAGTTTGAGGTTGCTGTGAGCTGTGATGCCATGGCGCTCTACCGAGGGTGATACAATGAGATTGTGTCTCAAAAACAAAAAAAAGTTACACATTGTAATTGTGGTGTTACGGGACTGTACATATATTGTAAAGTTCATAGAATTATCAACTTGAAATTAAAGAATTTTACTATCAGTAAATTATATTTCAATAAAATAGCTTTTTTGAAAAGATTGAAACTATCCATGTGCAGTGGCTCCTGTAATCCTAGCACTCTGGAAGGTTGAGGCAGGAGGATTGCTTAAGCTCCAGAGTTCAAGCTTACTAGGAAGGCTCAGGCAAGAGGATCACTTGAGCTCAGGAGTTTGAGGTTGCTGTGAGCTGGGCTAACTCCATGGCACTGCAGCCTGAGGCAACAGAGTGAGTGAGACTCTGTCTCAAAAGATCAAATCAAATAATAATATAAAATAACAAAAAGCCTGAGATTTTCACAATTCCCAGATTTTAGACTCTGCAAAAACTCTGAACAATACCTCTCTTTTTTCACAATTCTTTTAAAATACAAGCTGGATGTTAATAAGACTTTTGCATAAAGATAATGTCTGCTAATTACTAAAACAGAAAATGCAGAAATGTATAAAAAAAGAAAATAATCCTACTGACTATAGATAAACAACTTTATATTTTGCAATTTTCCTTTCAGGGTTTTTTTTTTTATATAGTCAAGAGAAAATATAAATCAAAATTGAATCATATTATATATTTGATGTAATATCTTGCTTTTATTACTAAAACTACTAAGTTAAAACATAATATGTAGGTTAAGTTTACTAGTCAAAATACTCCAAATATCTAGAAAATATGTTTCAATGTCAAAATACATATATTAATGAAATGAAAGCCTGAAAAAGTTCCATTTATTTTTTATTGATTGATTTATTTTTGAGTCAGAGTCTCACTATGTCATCCTTGGTAGAGTGCTGTGGCATCATAGCTCACAGCAACCTCCAACTCTTGGGCATAAGTGATTCTCTTGTCTCAGCCTTCCAAGTAGCTGGGACTACAGGTGCCCGCCACAATGCCTGGTATTTTTTTGTTGTAGTTCTCATTGTTGTTTAGCAGGCCCAGGCCGGGTTCGAACCTGCCAGCCCTGGTGTATGTGGCCAGCACCCTAACCACTGAGTTATGGGCACCAAGCCCATTTATTCTCATTTGGAGGGAAAAAAGTGAGTTTTCAGGACTTGCTTCCTTCTATAAGCTGATACCTCTTCCTATTTCCACTCCCTAAAAGGTACTTTTTTGTTTGTTTCCTTTCTTTCCCTGAAGCCTCTGAAAGGCAGTTTGCTGAGAGCCAACCTGGGGAGAAAAAAGTCTTGTTTATAGTTCATCCTATCTGCAAAAGGCTTCACTTTGGAGTCAGTCACTTAGCATTTTTGGTTTTAGTGTATGTTTCGGGAACAGAAGTGATAAATCACTCCATGATGTGAATGCATTCGGGAAGCAGAATCATTCCACTAAAAAGCAAGGGGGGCAGAGCTCTGCAGGTACCAAGCAGACAGGAAGCAGCTGAGAGAGAACTGCATTGCTGATGGGGCACCTAATACTTTGAGCACCTGTTAGCCAGGGATGGTGCAGGCACAGTAATGGGGTGGGAAGATACACATGACTCACCCTCTAGGATCGGACAATCTGTACACACCAATTCCTGTAAGGTGATGACTATCATGGAGAGTACAAAGAGGTTTAAGATTACAGGATGGAATTTGATCACTTCCATCTGAAAACCAAGAAATCATGAAAGGCAAGACTCTCAAGTCTGGGCTGCATGGAATAAGTCTGATTCCCACAGGAAGGGATAGGAGCCCTTGGGGTGATGTCTAGTAGGAAAAGAGCCTAAATATGCTGAGAGTCATAACAAAGCTGCTGAGCTGAGACTGCCGAGAATATACCCTGAGAATAGTTGATTAGACCAGGTTGACAGCAGTAGCTACATTTTGGGGAATTGTGACGGATGAGCTCGGAAGTTGAGGCCAAATTACAGATGGCGTTTGGATACCAGGAGAGGAATGTAGACATTGCCCTGTAAGAAATGTGAGGTCACTAAAGGTTTTTGATCAAGACTATAATAACATGCTGTTATGCTTTGATTAATTTTCTTGCAGTGGGTAAAAAAAATGATTAGAATGTGGAGAAAATAAAAACCAACTAAGAGTTCAAAACAGTATTCTGAAAGTCTAGAAACAGGATGGTGGCAGAAGGAATATAATGAGATGGCATATTTGAGAATGAGTTTGGGTTAAAAGTTATGAGTTTTGGCATGATTGGCTTTCTGTGTTGGGAATTAGAAAGAATCAATGTCTAGAAGGTCAAAACAAGAACAGATATACTGATCCCAGGTGAGAACACAGGATGTTGGGAAAGGTCCCGTGGCAGAGAACTTAAAAGAGTGTGAATTCTGAGGCTCGACTGCCAGTGTTTGAGTCCTAATTCTGCCACTTATCAGCTGTGTGACCTTGAATAAGTTACGAGAACTCCACCTGCCTCTGTGGCCAATGATCACCCCAGGCTTTCTAAGATGGTCATGAGGAATAAACGAGTGAGCATTTGCAAAGTGCTTGGAATCATGCCTGGCACAAAGTTGGTGTTGTATAAATGTTTGTTACGGCAAACAAAGCCGCCTCGTGTCCATTCAGTCCTATATGAATGTGACTTATCACAGGAGATGAAACTTTTCCTGTCTCTGCCCATCTCCTAAAATATTGGCTTAGCTCTTTATCTTCTCTTTGAGAGCTGTATTTTCTCTTAAGGCAGTCTCATTTATTCAGAGGATTTAAATACCACTTGTATGTTGTTAGGAGCCAAATATGTACGTCCCCTCAGACTTCTCTTGCCAACAGGATGCCTCCTTTTAAAAGTTTTGCACATGTGTCAAAATGAACACGACTGAAATAGAATACAGCTTACGACACACAATGGTATTTCATCCCGGCGATGGACACCGAGGTGGCGAAACCCCAAACTCAACCTGCATTAGTCGCTTTCCCATTTAATGCATCAGTATCTCCTGCAGACACTCCCTCCAAACCATTTCCAGAATCAGTCCACTTATCTCCATCTTTATTCCTGCCTCCCCAGTCTAGCTATTCCTCACATCACTTCTGGAATAGTTTTCTAACTAATTTCTCCAAGTCCACTCTGGTCTTCTTCTTGTCAATTCTGCCCACCATGGCTGACCTGATTGTTTAAACACACATAGCCTGCATACTACAATGCTGGTTACACACTCTTTAATTGCTCACTGCTGGATAAAGAATTAAGCCTCAATACCACACATGGCCTCCGAGGCCCCATGTTCCCAGCTTCTCATTCTCTTTTTCTCATGTCCCTCAATCCCTTCTCTGGGACATCCAATGTTGGTGCTCCACTGTGCTGCAACCCTCTCACATTGCTGGTCTGCTGGTCAAATTTTACTTACTCGTCAAGGGCTCAGTTCAAATGACAATTTCCTAGGATTCCCTTCCCACTCTTATTTCCATCTTAGAATATATCATCCGTGGTAAATATGTATTTAATTGTGGGCTTACTTCGATTGGCATTTGCCTCCCCCATTAAATTATAAGCTCTAAGAGGGCAGGACCACATTTGTTTTGTTCACCAATACATAACTAGGCCCCCATCACAGGGCCTGGATTGAAATATATATTTTGACATGGAAGGAAGGAGGGAAGGAAGGGAGGAAAGAAAAGGAAAGGAAAGAAGGAGGGAGGGAGGGAGGGAAGGAAGGTGGAAGGGAGGGAGGGAAAAAGGAAGGGAGGGAAGGAAAGGGGGATAGAAGGAAGGAGAGGAGGGAGGGAAGGAGAGGAGGGAGGGAAGGAGAGGAGGGAGGGAAGGAGGGAAAGAAGGAAGAGAGGGAGGGAAGGAGAAAATGGAGGGAGGGACAGAGGGATGGAAGAAATAAAGGAAGGAAAGACAGACTTTATCAATACTAATCCACACCCATTAACTTTTGTCTCTCTGAAGACCTGACAATACCATAAAACAGCAGGGAGTTGGGAAGAAATAACTAGTGTGGTGGGATAAGAGGATTCCCTCAGGTTTTGGCTAATCATCACTGAGGGCACACACATTTATTCTCCCTCCCACCCACACTTCCCAAATAGAATAGATAGTAGAAAAGAATACATACATAACAACTCTGATAAACATGAACGAGGTAAGGAAAAGGACAAGGAATCTTGAAAAGTTTCCAGGAGAAAGTGGACAGGATAGCTAATAAATAAGTAACTAAGATAGAGAATAAGTTCCTTGCAGTGGTAATAGCTTTTCTTCCTAACTTCTCACTGGCTCCCTAGATAAAGGCCAAACCTGCAGGCAAAGATTCATGGGGCAGCAGCACAGGGCAGTGATCAGCATACAACCTGGGAGAGCCCAGGCAGACTTTCCTTCTCCTCCTTGGCACATTAAAGCTAAGGCTGGATATGGCATGTGCTCCCATGCTGAAGCCGTGAAAAATTCCTTTCAATAAAGCAGAGATCAACTGTGTGTGTGTCTATTCTGTGTAGTTGCCTAGCATGTGCCTGGAGCCACAGAGATGCAGAACAAACCAAAGTAATTTTGGAACCATGTAGCTTCCACAGAGATGAAAACTAGGAAGGGCAGTTCTTCAGAGGAATGAAATGCAACCACACAGACCACTCCCTGGAGTTTCCTGAATGCAGAGGTGTCCAACTTGTGTCCTGCGGTCCCACATGCTGATTTGGTGAGGATGATGTTTTTGTTACCTTCATTATCTCAGTTACTTTTATGGTATTATAAATCAAGAAAAGTGTGCGTGGACTTTTTTTTTTTTTTGGCTATTTGACTTTTGTTAGTGTTTGTGTGTTTAATGTGTGGTCTAAGACAACTCTTCTTCCAATGTGAGGCAGAGAAGAAAAAAATGATTGGATATTCCTGCTAGACACTCAGATTCATCAGCTTGCCTCTTTATTTCTGCTCAAGTACTTTGAAGGGAGACAGTCTATTCAACATCCTCTCTGTTTTTAACCCTCCATTCAAGCTTATCATGGAAACAGACATAACTGCAGAGGAAACCAGACCAGCTTCCAATATAAAGCAACTGAGTTCTTTGTTTAAAACATGACTCAACACAGTCTCCAAAGTTCTAGCTAGAACAGTGGACAAGAGAAAGAAATAAAGGACATCCCTATTGGAAAGGAAGAAGTTGAATTATCTTTGTTTGCAGATGATATAATCTTATATCTAGAGAAACCTAAAGACTTCCCCCAACTCTATTAAGATAGATAAACAAATTCAGTAAAATTGCACAATGTAAAATCAACATAGAAAAATCCCCTTTCTAAGGCCAACAGCAAATAATCTGAAAAAGAAACCAAAGAATGAATCCCAAATGGACCATAACACAGCCTGTCTCAAAGCTTTTATAGTGACCCACATACAACAGCTACAAATAAAACACCCACGAATAAACTAAAGAAGTGAAATATCTCTACAATGAAAACAAAACATTGATGGAAAAAATTGAAGAAGACAATCACAAAAACTATGGAAAGATATTCCATGCTTATGGATTAGAAAAAAAATCAATATTGTTAAAATGTCTATACTACCCAAAGCAATCTACTGATTCAAGGCAATCCCCATGAAAATGTCAATGACATTCTTCACAAAAACATAAAAAATAACCCTAAAATGTATATGGAACCACAAAAAGTTCAGAAAATCCAAAGCCATTCTGAGCAAAACGAACAAAACTGGAGGAATGACATTATCTGACCTCAAATCATGCGAGCACCATGCTACAGTAACCAAAATCACAAGGTACTGGCCTTAAAATAGACATCCTTGTACACCAGTGGGACAGAATAGAGAACCCAGAAATAAATCCATACAACTATAGTGAACTTATAGTCAACAAAGGTGTAAGAACATACAATGGGAAAAGGGTAGTCTCTTCAATAAACAGTGTTAGGAAAACTGGATGTCCATTCGCTGAATAAACTACCACTTTACCTCTTGCCATATTAAAAAAAAAATCAAAAAATGGAATAAAGATTTAAATCTAAGACCTGAAACTACTGAAAATAAACTCAGGACATTTATCTGGGCAAGGATTTCTCGAGTAATATTCCTGAAGCACAGGTGACCAAAGCAAAATCAGTTAAATGGGATCACATCAATCTAAAAAGCTTCTGCCCAGCAAAGGAAACAATCATCAAAGTGAAGACACAACCCACTGAATGGGAGAAGATATTTGCAAACTATCCATCTAATAAGGGATTAATAACTAGAATATATGAGAAACTCCAACTCAATAGGGAAAAAAAAAATCAAATAATCCAATTTTAAAATGGACAAAGGATCTGAGTAGAAATGTCTCAAAAGAAGACACACAAATTGCCAACAGATGTATGAAAAAACTGTTCCACATCATTAGTCTTCAGAGAAATGCAAATAAAAATTACAATCTGATACCACCTCAATCTAGTTAAGAAAGCTTTTATCAAAAGGCAGGTGATAAATGCTGGTGGAGATGTAGAGAAAGGGGAACTAGTGTAGGGATATAGGAAAATAATATGTTCTATAAAACAAGAAAATGCTCATAAAAGATAAATATGAAACAAAGATAGTTTTAAAAAATAGAATATAATTGTCAAATTAAAAATGTTATAGAAGCCCTGTACTTCTTTGAGAGAGCAGAAGGGATAGGAGAAAATCATTCAATGAATACTAGACAAAAATTTCTCTATGACGTGACTTAGGCCAGACATGGTGGCTCACACCTGTAATCCCAGCACTTTGGGAGGCTAAAACGGGAAAATCATTTGAGTTTGAGATCAACCTGAAAAATATAGCAACATAGTGAGATCCTGTCTCCACAAAAAAGAAAGAAAGAAAGAAGAAGAAAACAGAAAAGTGACTTGAATGGCAGTCCATTTAGTCAATAAGATTTAGTAAGCTCTTATTTTTTGCTGGGCGTTATTTTTAGCATTTATAGATAAGGGAACAAAAGAGGGGAAAAATATCCCTGCCCTTTTGGAACTTGCTTTTCAGCATGCTAAGCAGAAATAATGAAAAAAAAAAAAAAAAGAAAGAAAGACATACACATTGAGGTACATCTCAATGACATTTTTGAACTTCGTAAAGATAATATCTTAAAAGCTAGTAAAGGCTTGGGCTGGTGGGGAACATTTATCTACCAAAAAGGATCAGACTTCTCTTCTGGGACACAGTGTTTGCAAGCTGGCAGCAGAGCAATGCCTAAAAAAATCTGAAGGAAGGTGATTTTAAAACTAGAATTCTATTACCAGACGGATTATCATTCAAGTGTGAGGGCAAAAGAAAGACCTTTTATCGGACACTTGAGAACCCCGGAAAATTTATCTCCCATTTTTTCTTCTGTAAAAAGACAAAAAGGAATACTTAAATATAGAATTTAGAAAACTATAAAGTGAATCCAAAAGTATATCACAATATATGAAAAGGAATAGAAATAACTCAGGTAGCAAAATGAAAACAAAAAGGCAGCGTGATAACTGAGCAACAAGCTTAAAAAGCCATCAGTCTACATTAGAACAGAATGTTAAAGCCTCCAAAAAAATGTCTTCAAGAAAAGTGGCTGCCATAGTACAAAACGTATGATTAAAAAGTCAGGGAAATAAATCTATGTGATTCTGACACATTATAGTGTGACATATTTCATAAAGTATTATAATAATACAATATATTACTAATACAGTTTCATACTCGTGAGAGGAAGTCATATTTTCTCTTGATTAACCATATAAAAAAGCAATATTTTCTCAGGAAAAATAAATGCAAGAAAGGCATGGTCTAAATATAAAACACTTTAAAATGAGGCATAATTCTGGGTAATTGATGCAGTGTTAGAAAGATCATTCTGTGAAAAAAAAAGAGGAAAAAGTCTTTATCTCTAAGAGTTAGGGAGAGAACTATAAATGATGTATAATGGAGTGTATGCAACTGACATCAACTGCACCTTGTGAAGTTCAAGTGCTCTGGGGGAGAGAGGAAGCTGACCAAATACTTCAATGTGAAGCTATAACTGGGATCAGGCTAGAACTAGTGCTGGAGATTTTGTAGCTGTTCACATAAAGCAAATGATCACTGACCAAGGCTGTGAGAAGAGCTGAGACAGCAAAGGATGAGGCTCTGGATGTCCATCTTTTAGGAAGTGGCATGAAAAAGATCTTGCAAGCACAGAAGGCTGCAAAAGAGTCCTCAGATCTAGAAATGTGTGCCCTTCAGAAAAGAAGATGAAGTGTTCACAAGGAGAACTATTAGTGATTGGAGTTGGGGTTGAAAAGGAGTCAGTTGGCAGGAACTGGTGAGCCTATTTCTGGTCAAGGAGTGGAGAAGACAGCTTGCAGGACAGTTTGGAGTTAGAGTGCAAAAGTCATCACAGTCGTGATGGGGGAAAGGAGCCCCCTAACTCTAGCCCTTATCATCACACTGGATCAGGGAACTCAGCCTGGGTTCAGGATGGGGAGTTAGCTTGCTCGACTTGCCAGATTTTCAAAGTAAGAGCATCCCATGCTGGCTATTTGCGGCATAAGAGATTTTGCCATACAGAGTGTCTTTTTGAGATTGTTATAGAATCCAATATTCTATAACAATCCACAGGTATTTATCTATCATGCTTTTGCAGGTAACAGTAGTTGGATCCCTGGCTAGGGGGTATAGTCTTCCTGCCTTTGATTATATTCCACCTGACAAAAGCCATAACCTGAATGTGAAGCATCCTGCTGTGTATTCTGTAAACAACCATTATCACACAAGAACTGAATGAGCGCTTTTTACCCTTCAAAGTGTCACCCAACAGCTAATCAAACTGCTCTTTAATAAAGTGGTACCTGAGGCTTGGAAAGGCAATTGGGTTGCTTTCATATAGGTTTTGTCAGGAGAAAGAAAGTGTGTATTTTCACCCAGCTGGGAACTCAGGGGTTTATGAGGCCAACATCATGGAAGTTAACCCAGTTGCCAGAAGACTGTCCTGGGCTCTGCTTTGGAGTTGCCTAGTACTGGGTTTGCAGTGACTAGAAAGTTACTGAGACTAAGTTTGTTTATGATGGCATACCCAAAGGATCTGACCTCAGAGGAGATAAAATAACTCCACTAAATAATACTATTATTTTCTGTAATAATCACGATAATTATAATAAAATAATATTTTCTTGATTGTTCTTTAGGTTTGTTTTTTTGTCACTCTATAATTTTATTTTTCTTTCTTTTTTTATTAAATCATAATTGTGTACATTAGGGCAATCATGGGGCACAATGTGCTGACTTCATATACAATCAAATATTTTCATCAAACTGTTTATCATACCCTTCATGGCTTTTTAATCACTATATGAAGACATTTACATTCTGCACTTAGTAAGTTTCGCTTGTACCCTTCTAAGATGGTGATTGGTGGGATAGTTCTTTAGTTTTAAAACAATTTAAAAAGAAATTTAAATGTTAAAAGCCGCCAAACAAAAATTGAAAACTCAGTCCCTGCCACCTCCTTATGCAAAAGGGAAGTACAAGACTCAGGTACCAGTGAATTTTTTGGCCCCACAGATCATTCATAAGGGAAATTTGTTGCTGACCTCCTATAGGCAAGGACATGAAAATTGTAATTTAGGTTCTATAGATAATGTTTAATTTCTAAAACTAAAGTTTGTTCAACTCCGTACTAATAAGGAATTGCAAATTTATCTTTACAGGCGCAAAACAGGAGACAAGATAGAATCAGATATTCTTTCACCTTCCCAGAGAGATATACATAATTGATGTTTCCTTTACTCTCTTTTTCTTCCAACATTCCACCTTATCAAAAATAAAATGTAGATTTCCTGAACTTCACAAGGATGTAATCATTTTGCCTCTCTACTGGTTCCCAGTTGTCCTTCCCTCTGTAAGTTACATGCTCAAGCTTTCAAATTCCGCCCCTTCAGAAAAACAACCTCACGCCCGTCTATAGTTTATGTTTTTCCCAGGCATGTCCTCCACTTTGGCTTAATAAACCTCCATTGGTTGAGATTTTTTGCTTCAGTTACTTATTTGGGTCAACAAATTATTCAAATTCAATGAAATGTTTCATGCATGAAGTGAAAGTTGCGCTTAGTAAACAAAAATATTACACCTTCCAGGTCACATTCTGCTTCGGTGTTTTAATGTCCAAATAAAAATTCCAAATAGTCAATAGAAGGACGTAATTGAACTAATTCAAGGTCTGTTCTTTGTGTTTACAATCATAGTGCTATTGTTGCTTGTTTTGCATAAAGCATTTACTTTCAGGAATGGGTAGTACAGCAGGAATTGGAGAGAGGAACTGCTGTACCATGATCTCCACCAGTCTAGAACGCTTAGAAATGTCCTCTTGGTAGCTGAGTTGTGTTGGAGGCTAACTGAATAAGAGTCTCTGCAACTAGCTTCTGTGTAAAGTATAGTACTTATTAAAGAATCAATAACAAAAATGTGTGCTAATTTGACGCTTATACACATATAGTTGACCCTTGAGCAACATGGCTTTGACCTGCATAGATCCACTTACAAACATTTATTTTTAATAAAAGTTACATCAAGTGTCCTGCCTCTCCCACTTTCCCTCTTACTTTTTCCTCCTCTGCCACCCCGATAGCAAAACCAACACCTCCCCTTCCTCCTCCTTCTCAATCTACTCAATAAAAAGACTAAGAATAAAGACCTTTATGCTGACCTACTTCCACTTAATAATGAATAATAAATATATTTTCTCTTCCTTGTAACTTTCTTAATAGCATTTTTTTTCCTTTAGCTTATCTTATTGTAAGAACACAGTATGTAATACACATAACATACAAAATATGTGTTGTGTTAATCAACTTTGCAGTCAGGTTTCTGGTCACCAGTGAGCTATTAGCAGTTACCTTTTGTGGGAGTTGGGTGAAATGTATGTGCAAATTGTTGACTGCATGACCAATCAGCACTCCTAATACCCATGTTGTTCAAGGATCAACTGTATGATTAAAACTCAATAGTAAGTATAGAAATTGTTTAAAGCTGAGACCCATGAAAGATTTGAGGGTGAGGAAGAATATTTTATCAGAGGAATTTTTAGAACTTCCAGCATCTAGGGATAATAAAAAACAGAAGAAATTTTGGTAGGCTTCCTTATTCTTTTCAAACCCTCAGTTGATAACATACTTCCTTGTCTGCACCCAGCATGAACCACTCCCACTGTGTCTCCCTTGGCACACTTCTGACTAGATAGGTTTTGAAGCTTCAGAAGTACTTTCCACATGGTTGATTAGCTAGAGCCAAGTGTGTTGACTGGCCAGGGGTTAGCATGGAAGACTAGGAAAAACCATTCATCTTTAAGGATTGGTACAAAAGCCCATACAATAGGAGTGCTCCATATGATTGCAACCTGAGCCAAAGACTGTCTATGCTGAAACAGGCAAGCGGGTTTGGGTGCACCTGTACTGAATTTGTGTCTTCATGTGAAATACGCTGTAGTTAACATACAGTTAAAAGGCTAACAGTGCATCCTTGGATTAAAAAGTTAGGAGCTCATAATAGTGGTACCACTGAGCAAGTCCCTTAAATAGTCTAATGCCAAATCATAACAATAAAAATAATAATACCTGTGCATACTTTCATAGTCTAAGGCATGACCAGGTCTAATACATAATTTTATTTTGATAAAAAAATTTGAGACTCATGTCTGTTGTTCTTATTTTACAAGTGGGTAAACTGAGGCTCTGAGATAAAGTAATTTTCCAAACACCAATGGCCATCAAATACTTGCCACATGATGGCATGGGACTTCTGAACCCAGTGTACTTTCCAGTACACAGCTCTGAAGAGGGGCAATAATAAGGACTGTCACAGATGAAATGATAAACAGGAAAGCTTACTGCTTTCGAGAAGCTTAGGATCTGTTATTTAGTAGTAGTTCAGATGCCATTAGGTTTAACTCATTAGGGATGTTCTTTTGCATCTCATCTACCTGGTAGATGCCTAGACATTTCTTCAGTCTTCATCTATGAAGAATTCTCTGATTACAAAGGTAAAGTTAGTTGCTTTCTCTTTTGGGCAGCCAATGGGTCACACCATACAGGTCTCACCTCCTTAATTAGGCTAACCTATACCCTGATTTGCTTGCCTGTTTCTACACTCAACTGTGGGCTCCTAAGGTCAGGAGCTGTTGTCTATTCCTATCTGTATTTCCCATGTCTACCAGTGTGTCTGGCACCTTAGACTCAAGGTAAATTTTAAACAGTACAAATCACAATTTCTGGGAAAACATAATAATTGAAAGTTTTTATAACAGAATGAGTCTGAGTAACATCACCCTCCTATACTAAGAAAGACTATATCCATTAAAAATTCTACTTGTTTCCTCTTTGAGATGAGAGATTAGAAATCTAGAAAGACAGAACTTATACCATTGAATCTACTTCCAAACACTAATATTGAGAATAAAATTATCCTGTGAATAAAAATCAATATTCTATTGCTTAATGCTGCTAAATAGATCTCACAAACCAATCTTCCATGACATTAGCATGCTTCCCGAGGATATTGGAGATGAGACAGTTTGCAGTTCAACACCAGACTTTATATGTGAGGAGATAAAGGTTCTGAGATACTAAGTGACCTGCTTAAGATTTCATGTTTGGTTAGCAGAAGAACCAATGAACAATTTCCAACCTCCATTGTTGCATTCATAATCCAAGGGAGAGAAACGATTGATAACAACAAAAACAGGCCAGAGGGCACAGTACTGGTGTGCTTGCCTATATACCTCCTGCTCAAGACAAAATGTTTAAGACAAGAACTTACACATGAAGAATAGACTGTCTCCAACAGAGAGGGTCATTCTCTTGACCAAACTGTATTCCTCAGGATGCAAGTTTTATCCTTGAGAGAAATTGAGACAAAATTCGACTCTCAAACTAAAAGGTTTGTATGCACTATTGTCACAAAGAAACTGATGACATAACGTGTCATCAGGAGGGGCCTTGGGTAGAGTCTAGTCTGAGAAATACTGCCTCTAGGTGCAAATAATCTGGGTTCTTGATCCAGCACCACTATTCATCAGTTCTACATCATGAATAAATCTCTAGCTTTGGTGAATCTCCTACATCTACTGATTGGTGACAGAAATACTTGTTCATCTTCTTTCATAAATTGCCACAAATGAGACATAACACATTTTAATATCCTGGACCCCTCGAAAGGATGTAACCAAAATGGCACCCTGGAGGCGGAGCAAGATGGCGGACGAGTAACAGCTTCCTTGCGGCTGGGCACAGTGAGACTGGGGAGAGAGGACTTCAGGCATCTCTGCCAGGCGGGATCTGCCCAGAAACTTCCCTTTGGGGACACAGGGAGACAGCG
>CAUYON010035011.1:0-14110 GCA_963573935.1 Arctocebus calabarensis
TCCCTAGGCCTCAATCCCATGAAAGGACTGTATCCATTCATTGATACATTCATTCACCTTGCCCCTGGTGGAAGGGACTGTATTCATTTGTTTCCTGGCCAAGGAACCCATACACCTATATATACCCTGAGACTAAAGGCCTAGAGGAGGAGATCGGGAAAGACTGGGAGAGAAACGGAGAGAGCTTCTCTCTCCCCACTAGAATTTTCTCCCTCTAACAGATGCCTTAATGTTTTCTGTATTCTTTTCTTTCTTTTCTGTGAATAAATTCTGTCTTACAAAAAAAAAAAAACTAGGAGGGATTCTGAACACCCTAATAGATGCCAAGTACCTGAGAAGAGGAAATCAAATACATGGTAAGGAAAGTCATGGAAAGTCCTCCAACTGGTTATTCAGTAGAATAAATGCAAATGGGTGTGACTCAGGCTACAGCTGTCCAGGAGGTACAGACACATGGTGTGTTTCAGGTCACGGACTCCAGGAGAATGGAGGCCTGATGTTCTGCCCCTGTATGGTGCTTGGTTCTTATAGATGCTCCCACAGGGAGGAAGGAAGGAATCTAGAACACACAAAGGTGGTAGTAGGAGAAAGATAGCAAAAAATAGAAAGGAATCAAGTTCCAAACTGATGTTAAAGACAAACAGTGGAGAGGACATGCTATGCTTTACTTAGCCCCCTCCTGTGTCTTCCATTTGCTGCATCTGCATACAGCTCCCTAACGCTGGAGCCATGGGAGCAACTGCAGGTAGAGAGGTGGAAGGGGCTTGGGGTTTAGTCCAGGACTGACTGGAGTGGTGGTGTGAAGGTTCAGCTCCTTGGGCTTTAGACAGGACAAACTCTGAGACATAATTTAGACTCCAGACCTCTCTGGCAACATTAGGCTAAGATTTTGCCTGAAAATAGCATTTTGTTATTGTTGTTGTTGCAGTTGGCTAGGGCCGGGGTCAAATCTGCCACTCTCAGTATATGGGGCCAGTGCTCTACCCACAGAGCACAGGCACTGCCCCTGAAATAGCATCTTGACTGGCTTTCACCCCAGCTCCTGTTCTAAGAGCCCTAATTCTTCACTGGTTTCTCCTAGGAGAGTGCTGAATATATCACGAGCAAGTGAATTCTGGTGTGGGGAATATCTTCTGGTGCATCTAATCTAAGTAAGTGATCTCTGAGAGGTTGAAGATGGTGAATCTTTCATTATTTTATCCCCAGGAACTGGTAGAGTGCCAGGCATATGGTAGATAGCTCACTGAATCTTAGAAGGAAGGAAGGAAATCTGAAAGATTGTGAAGAAAAATGCTGTCTATACATGTAAATAGAATATACCCAAATTCCAAATAAGTACTCAGGGATATTATAAAGATTTTTGTGAAACATGACTCAGGCATGTGAAAACCTCTAAGTGTAAGAAGAGAGAGGAAGGGAAGGTTGAAAACCACTAATCTATGTCTAGGCCTGGGTGATTCATCCTATTTGACAACTATTTACTGAGCAGTGAGTATTTTTCAGGTCTTGTTACAGGTGTTTGGGACACCTCAGTGAGCTAAAAAACTATCCTTCTCTCATTAGACATACATTTCAGCAGGAAAGATAGTTGAACAGTAGACCTGAAAATAAATAAATTTCACATTTAAGAAAGTTCAAGGTATCAGAGAAACAAGAAGAACTTTTAGATTTAAACTTAACCATTTAACAACTGGATTTAACAGACATCTACAGAACATTTCATGCTAATAAAATTGAATACACAGTCTTCTCATCACCCCATGAAACATACTCCAAACTTGATCACATCTTAGGTCACAAGTCTAACTCAGCAAATTTAAAAGAATAGAAATTATTCCTTGCATCTTCTCAGACCATCATGGAATAAAAGTTGAACTCAATAACAACAGGAATCTGCATACTCATACAAAAACATGGAAGCTGAATAACCTTATCCTGAAGGATAGATGGGTCATAGACGAGATTAAGAAGGAAATGACCAAATTTTTGGAACAAAATAACAATGAAGACACAAATTATCAGAACCTCTGGGATACTGCAAAGGCAGTCCTAAGAGGGAAATTAATAGCACTGCAAGCCTTCCTCATGAAAATGGAAAGAGAGGAAGTTAACAACTTAATGGGACATCTTGAGCAACTGGAGAAGGAAGAATATTCCAATCCCAAACCGAGCAGAAGAAAAGAAATAACCAAAATTAGAGCAGAATTAAATGAAATTGAAAACAAAAGAATTATACAACAGATCAACAAATCAAAAAGTTGGTTTTTTGAAAAGGTCAATAAAATAGATAAACCTTTGGCTAACCTAGCCAGAACAAAAAAAGAGTAAAATCTCTAATTTCATCAATCAGAAATGGTAAAGACAAAATAACAACAGAGTCCTCCAAAATTCAAAAACTCCTTAACAAATATTACAAGAAACTTTACTCTCAGAAATATGAAAATCTGACCAATACTTGGAAGCAGGCCACCTGAGAATCAAGTGGAAATGTTGAACAAGCCTATATCAAGTTCTGAAATAGTATCAACTATACAAAATCTCCCTAAAAAGAAAATCCCAGGACCAGATTGCTTCACGTCAGAATTCTGCTACAGCTTTAAAGAGGAACTAGTACCTATATCAGTCAACCTTTTTCAAAATATAGAAAAAGAAAGCATACTATCCAGCACATTCTATGAAGCAAACATCATCTTGATCCCTAAACCAGGGAAAGACCCAACAAGAAAAGAAAAGTATAGACCTATATCACTAAGGAATATTGATGCAAAAATATTTAACAAGATACTAACAAACAGAATCCAACAACACATCAAACAAATTATACACCATGACCAAGTGAGCTTTATCCCAGGGTCTCAAGGCTGGTTCAATATACATAAATCTAGATTGTAAGAGAGTCTTTTCCTAACAAATGCAACCAGTGTAACATGGTTTCTTGTACCCTCAATGAATCCCCAACAATAAAATAATAATAATAATAATAATAAAATAAATAAATAAAAACCTGGTTAAACTCTAAAAAAAAAAATATATATATATATATACATAAATCTATAAATGTAATACCACATATATTAAAAAAGAAAGACCAATGGTATCCACATGGGGTCAGAAGAGATCAAACTTTCAATCTTCGCAGACGATATGATTGTATATCTGGAAAACACCAGGGATTCTACTACAAAACTTTTGGAAGCGATCAAGGAATACAGCAATATCTCAGGCTATAAAATTAACACCCATAAATCTGATTCTCTCAATTGATGCAGAAAAAGCTTTTGACAATATCCAGCATCCCTTAATGATTAGAACACTTAAAAAAATTGGTATAGAAGGGACATTTCTTAAACTGATAGAGGCCATCTACAGCAAACCCACAGCCAATATCATATTGAATGGAGTTAAATTGAAATCATTTCCACTTAGATCAGGAACTAGGCAAGGTTGGCCATTTTTGTCTCCATTGTTCTTCAACATTGTAATGGAAGTTTTAGCCATTGCAATTAGGGAAGAAAAGGCGATTAAGGGTATCCACATAGGGTCAGAAGAGATCAAACTTTCACTCTTTGCAGATGATATGATTGTATATCTGGAAAACACCAGGGATTCTACTACAAAACTTTTAGAAGTGATCAAGGAATACAGCAATGTCTCAGGCTACAAAATTAACACGCATAAATATAGCCAAGCCGAAAAAACAATCAAGGACTCTATTCCTTTCATAGTAGTGCCAAAGATGATGAAATATTTGGGAGTTTACCTAACAAAGGATTTGAAAGATCTCTATAAAGAGAACTATGAAACTTTAAGAAAAGAAATAGCTGAAAATGTTAACAAATGGAAAAATCTACCATGCTCATGGCTGGGAAGAATCAACATTGTTAAAATGTCTATACTACCCAAAGCAATATATATTTTTAATGCAATTCCTATTAAAGCTCCATTGTCATATTTTAAAGTTCTCAAAAAAATATTTCATTTTATATAGAATTTGAAAAAACCTTGAGTAGCCAAGACATTACTTAGAAATAAAAACAAAGCAGGAGGAATCACACTACCAGACCTGAGACTGTACTATAAATCAATAGTGATCAAAACAGCAGCTATTGGCACAAAAACAGAGAGGTAGATATTTGGAACAGAATAGAGAACCAAGAGATGAATCCAGCTACTTACTGTTACTTAATATTTGACAAGCCAATTAAAAACATTCAGTGGGGGAAACAACTCCCTATTTAACAAATGGTGCTGGGTGAACTGGCTGGAGACCTGTAGAAGACTGAAACTGGACCCACATCTTTCACCTTTCATCTATCAACTAAGATAGATTCTCACTGGATTAAAGATTTAAATTTGAGACATGAAACTATAAAAATTCTAAAAGAAAGTGCAGGGAAAACTCTTGAAGGAATCAGCTTGGGTGAATATTTTATGAGGAGGACTACCAAGGCAATTGAAGCAGTATCAAAAATACACTAGTGGGACCTGATCAAACTAAAAAGCTTTTGCACAGCAAAGAACATAGTAAGTATAGCAAGCAGACTGTCCTCAGAATGGGAGAAAATATTTGCAGGTTATAATTCTGACAAAGTTTTAAGAACCAGAATCGACAGAGAACTGAAATGTATTAGCAAGAAAAGAACAAGTGGTCTCATCTCAGGGTGGGCAAAGGACTTGAAGAGAAAATTCTCTAAAGACAGGTGGATGGCCCACAGACACATGAAAAAATGCTCACCATTCTTAATCATCAGAGAAATGCAAATCAAAACTACTTTGAGATATCACCTAACTCCAGTAAGATTAGCCCACATGACAAAATCCCCAAACCAGACATGTTGGCATGGATGTGGAGAAAAGGAAACAGTTCTACACTGCTGGTGGGAATGCAGACTAATAATACGTTCCTTTTGGAAGGATGTTTGGAGAAAACTTAGAGACCTAAAAATAGACCTGCCATTTGATCCTATAATTCCTTTACTAGGTATATACGCAAAAGACCAAAAATCACTTTATAACAAAGACATCTGTACCAGAATGTTCATTGCAGCCCAATTCATAATTGCTAAGTCATGGAAGAAGCCCAAGTGCCCATCGACCCACAAATGGATTAATAAATTGTGGTACATGTATACCATGGAATACTATGCAGCCTTAAAGAAAGATGGAGACTTTACCTTTTTCATGTTTACATGGATGGAGCTGGAACTTATTCTTCTTAGCAAAGTATCTCAAGAATGGAAAAAAAAGTATCCAATGTACTCAACCCTACTATGAAGCTAATTTATATCTTTTATATAATCCAATTATAGCATAAGAATATGTGGAAAGTGGCAAGGGAGTGGAGGGGAGAGGGGAGAATGGGTTGAGGGAGGGTAAATGGTGGAGCCACACCTATGGTGCATGTTAGACAGGTTCATGTGAAACTTACTAAATGCAGAATACAAATGTCTTCATACAATAACTAAGAAAATGACATGATGGCTATTTCAAACAGTTCAATGAAAATGTTTCAGATTGTATATGAAACCAGCACATTGTACCCCTTGATCACACTAATGTACTCAGCTATGTTTCAACAATAAAAAAAAGAACAATACTTAACTTCATAATTCATAGCAAAGTTCTGCCTCAATCCAAGATACAATTAAACTTAAAATTATGAAGAGATAAAATTCTAGCAAGTAAACAAAGAAACCACATGAGATGCCAGCTACTGGAATTATGGAAACTTTGTATAGTAAGAGAGAAAAAAACAACCCCTCAGGGCATGCCCAATGTGGGCACAGAGTACGGGCAGGAGCAGCGGAGGCGTAACTGCTGGGTCCTATGTGATGAGAGATTTTTGGGTGCTTCCCTCTCCTCTGTGTAGTCAATAATTTGGGTGGTGAAGAGATGGCTGACAGTGTCAAAACATTTCTCCAGGACTTTGCCAGGGGAATCAAAGACTCCAGATGGGGTATTTTCACCATCTCAAAGTTAGATCTCAAATCCAGCAAAAGAGAGAGGAGCAGCGCCAAAGAAGGACAACCAATGTCCTGGCACAGAGGAGAGCCGAGAGCACTGAGCAGAAGCAAGAGAGTGTTAGTAGAATTTTCCAGTGTCGTGCTTGGAATGGTGGAGTATTCTGGTGTAGTCTCCTCTTACTTTATTGAATGTTTATTCCTGGGCTTCAGTATGTAACAGCTCTAATTATCAGTGACCCATCACTGCATGGAGTTTTTTGGTGCTGGCTGGAATTCTTCCTGACATCGATTTTCAGCGCTCTTTGGCTGCTCCCCCTGTTTGTGCTGAGCAAAGTCGTGAATGCCATTTTGTTTCAGGATATAGCTGACCTGGCATTTGAGATATCAGGGAGGAGGCCTCCCCCATTTCCTAGTGTCAGTAAAATAATTGCTGACATGCTTTTCAACCTTTTGTTGCAGGCTTTTTTCCTTATCCAGGGAATGTTCATGAGCCTCTTTCCTATCCCTCTTGTTGGTCAGCTGGGTTGTCTCCTTCATATATCCCTTCTGTACTCACTGTATTTTTTCGAATATCTTTGGTTCAATAAAGGAATTGAAATGCATCAACAGTTGTCAAACATAGAAAGGAATTGGCCTTACTACTTTGGATTTGGTTTGTCGTTGGCTTTTCTCATGACAATGCAGTCCTCATACATTATCAGTGGCTACCTCTTCTCTATCCTCTTTCCTTTATTCATTATCAGTGCCAGTGAAGCAAAGACCCCTGGAAAAGCATACCTCTTCCAGTTGCGAATCTTCTCCTTGGTGGTCTTCTTAAGCAACCGACTTTTCTACAAGATGTTGTACCTGAAGTCTGCCCTGAGCAGCTCAACTTCTGCGGAGATGTTCCCTTCACCACATCCATGTCCTGCCAAACCAAAAGCTGCTGCAGGCCACTGAGCTGCCTGCCACCCAAAGGGGATGGGTGGGAGGTGAGGGAGGCTGCCAAGGACCTTCTGCATATTCACTTCTCTCTGAGGAATTGGAAGGTTTTCTCTGGTGCACAAAAGGCAGAATCTTCCTGACACCAGTGTGTGGATTCTTACCACTATCTGAGTCTGAAAGGACCACAGGTTTTTCTGCAGCTATTTTCTAACCTTTGCCATCCCCTGTGCCTGGATTTTGTTTTCTCCCTGTGCCATTTACCCTCCTACTTTCCTGCCTTCCACCACCCTGGGATGAATGGGTTTTGTAATTATAGCTGTTGTATTTTGTGGATTTGTTATTTTTGTTGTTTTTCTGTGAAGCACATACATTGGATATGGGAGGTAAACGAGGATCTCCTGTGTGATCTTGGGTAAACCTGGAGGTCGGTTTCCTCAGCTGTGTGCAACTGTTGGAAATGGCCCTTTGCTGAGTCTAAGTTGGGTGGGGGGTCCTGAGCCTATTTTCATGAATTGATATTCATGAAGACTTTCCCTCTCACTCTGCTTCTGAGGCAAGAGAGGAAGGAAGGACATTTATGTAAAGGTACATGTGGCACAAGAGGAGAGTAAATGGTGAAGGGGAATAATTTGGATTGATTTTGAGCCCCTATAGCAGAAGTTAGAGTCAGAAGCTGAAAAAACAGCTTTGTGGGAACATTGTTAAGCCTCTCAGCATGGGTGAGTTTGCTCCAGGGATTGTTGGCTCATGAGAGTGCAGATGTGGAAAGAGGGCTGCTCTCTGCCATCAGCCACATGCAGCCACTCAGAAGTGAAGCAATTCAAGTGGAAGCCTTTTCAGATTTAGTGAGGTTGGCTGGTCTTTAAGGGAGGTACCACAGGAGGTGGTTCTGGGACGAGGTTTTGAACCCTGTGTCATGGGTACTGAGTATGCAAAATGATCAATCTGTCAGTCCTAGCTGGACTCCTGGGGCTAGTAGGTATCAGTCCTGCAGTACTGGGCCTGGGAATGCCATCAGAAAAATAAATTTTTATAGTGGAGAAAATGATGAAGAAATGTGGTGAGCCTCTTATAGAAGGGGCAAGGCCAGAAAGCAGAGGTTTTCTTGGAATTCTCCTTCAGCTTTAAAACAAAAAAGGAATCCTTTGAACTGTGGCTGCGAGGCATATTCTGGAAGGAAATGAAGTCAGGATGTTGTTATTACAGACAGTGTACATGGATTTTCACTGGAATCCCATTCATCTATTCTCACATACAGTGCTGTATTGCTGTGATGGAGAGCTTGGGTGCCCTTAATAGTTACTCAGAAATATGGCAAACTGTAGCACTGCAGTTTCTCAATGCTGACCAAAAAGTAGGGAAAGCACTCTACCTACTTCTGTGTGCCTTGTTCTTGCAGACAGTCACAGTCCATCAGTTTTCAAACTGTGTTCTAGAAAACCTAATTCTCCCTAGTGCCTGCTTCGAGGACACTTCTGTGGATGAGAGAACTGGTCTGGGGAAGAGTGGTCACAGGGGAGGGAGGCCAAGGGATGATACCGTCCTCTATTCTTGCTTCAAGTGGAGTGGCTTTGCTTTAAATATTGGGCCATTATATATGGTTGTGTTTAAACTAGGCAGTCCTTGGCTAAACCACATCCATTGTGATAGAAGCTATGATAAGAAGAAGGTAGGTAGTATGCAAGTGCCTCAAAAAATTATTGCTAGAAAAGCCTCCATGCACTCAGGCTGCGGTGACAACACAAATAGCCTTCTGTTTTCCTGGGCTTCATGGCTATAATGTAAAAAAAGGAGGAGAGGGAGAAGAACCCAAAACTATATGGAAATTTTGAATAGTCACTAAGACCCTTGCCTGGCTGAGGTGACAGTAGCATTCGTGAGTACTTCACACATCAGAGCATTGCCCAGGTAGAATGCAGAGGCCACCAAGACTCGCGGGACCTTCATACAACCTCAAAGTGTCAGTGTTTGTGAAACAAGAGCCAGGGCCTTTCTGAAGCAGAAAATCCATCACTTCATTATCATTGCCAAAGCATGATCCTTTCCTGGAGGACTGCAGGTGTAGGGAACCTATAATCAGGTTCAGAAGCAAAACCTACTTGAAGCAAAGGAACTATATACACTGTTTTCTGCCTTAACTTTCCCTAGTTCTCCTAAAGAAAGGTTCAGGTAGCAAAGAATACTCCCAAGTTGCGTCTTACGGTTGGCAGCTGAAGGGCCTCTGGGAGAAGACTATGAAAGGCAACTCTCTTCTCACAGGTAGTCAGAACCCTTGGAATCATCCAGAGCTCTCACGTCTTACGTCATCAATCAGCTACTTTTATTGGGTCTTCCCTCAGTATGTTCAGGTGTTCTACACCCTTAACTACCTCCCCAACATGTAGACCAGTTGGTCTCCTTTCCTCTTATCTGGATTCTTGCAATAGCTTCCTAACTTGTGTCCCTGCTTCTACAGTCTATTTGCAGTTAGGCAACCAGAGCAATACCGCTAACATGACGACAATTTAGTCACACTTTCTTGCTTAAAACTACAGATACCACATTTTACTCATGGTAAAAGACAATATGTTTATAGGATCCCTCTATCCTGTTTCACTGAATTCATCTCTCCCTACGCTCTCCATTTCTCACCATGCTCTCCATTTCTTAGCCATACTGGTCTTCTAAATGTTCCTTGAAACTTCTGTACTCACTCTTGCCTTAGGTATCTATTCCTTCTGCTCAAAATGCTTTTCCTGTAGATGTCTAACAGAGTTAATTTTTTTATCTTCTTCAAGCATTTGTTCAACTGTTACCTTCTTAATTAAGTCTTTCCTGGCACAGTCAACAAAGCAAAGAGATAACCTTCAGTGTGAGAGAAGATATTTTTATGCTATGAATCTGACAAAGGGCTAATAACCAGAATCTACAAAGAACTCAAGCAAATACAAAAAAGGAGCAAATAGCCCCATTAAAATGTGGGCAAGAGACAAGAATAGAATCTTTTCTCATGAGGACAGAAAAATAGCTAACAAGCACATGAAAAAAAATGCCTAACCTTATTTATCATAGAAATGAAAATCAAAACCCTTTGAAATATCATCTAACCTCAATTGAAATGACCCACATCACAAGGTCCTAAAACAACAGTTGCTGGTGTGGGTGCAGAGAGAAGGGAACATGAATGTGCTTTTGGTGGGACTGCAAACTAGTACAGTCTTTATGAAAAGAAGTATGGAGAGTCCTCAAAGAACTAAAAGTAGACCTATCATTTGATCCTGCAATACCATCACTAGGTATCTACGCAAATGAAAAAGTCATTTTACTGTAAGGACATTTATACTCAAATGTTTATAGCAACTCAATTCACAATAACAAAGATGTGGAAACAAACCAAGTGCTCTTCAGCACATGAAAGGATAAATAAACTATGGTATGCATATACCATGGAATACTATGCAGCCAGAAAAAAGATGGAGATTTTGTATAATTTGTAACAACCTGGTTGGTTTCAGAGAACACACTTCTAAATATCACAAGAATGGGAAAAAAAGGCATCACGTGTACTCAATGTTAAGACTGAAACTACCAGCTAACATGGGAAAAACTCAAATTCAAGAAGAGAGGAGGTGGAGGGGGGTTTGGCAAGTTCCCACCCAACAGAAACGATGCATAGGTATACAGTACACTCTAGCTAAAGGACATAACTACAACTCAGACTACCTTACAAATGCAAACAATGTAACCTCATAGTATGTTCCTTCATATGTATCTAAAAACAAAACAAAACAAAATTGTACCACCCTTCTACCCACATGCTTACTGTTACTTTTACTTTGTTTCACTTTTTTTCTAAAGCATCACTTTTTAACATTCTATATAGTTCACTTATTTTTATTTCTTATCTTTTCCCAACAGAATGTAAACTCTATTAGGGCAGAGATCCTTGTCTGTTTTCTTTAGTTCTATAGTTGAAGTTATCTAAATCCATACCTAGCATATCTCAGGTGCTCAATAAATATTTTGTAAATGAATAAGTAAGTAAGGGATTTGATTCTTTCCAGTGCCTCTTCTACTTTAATATTGCTTGATTCTGTGATTAAGAAGCTGTTCTCAGAAACCTTTGCGTTCTGGTGGGAAAAAAGACTAGATGTGGGGGTTTAGATAACTAATGGCACCTCTTACAATAAGTAATCACCACCTAATATGCGTCCATGGAAGGCTGTTAGTGCCCCCAGCATTGTATTTTAATGATAATTCTCAAGAACACTAAGGGGATAAAGAAAACATGTGAAGACTAATTTCCTCATCCTAAGGAGAAAAGCTGTTTGTACCTGGGGTATATGGTAAGGTGGATCCCAAGCAATTAGAGTGAACACAAATATTCTGCTCTGTGTGTGCTAATATCTCTACTTGTAAGCCACCAAGCCAGCCCCCAGGTCAGACACTCTGCGGGGACCCCTGCGTGGCTCTGATCCATGCCTACTGGGCCTTGGCCCATGGCCACAGTGTCCAGGAACTCTTCTGGGACCCCCACCCGACCTTGGTCTAATGCCATCAGAGGCCAGGAACTCTGCTGGAACCCCCGCCAGGCCTTGGCCTGCTGACAGCACCAGCCAGGAAGTCAGCCGGGACTCCCACCTAGCACTGATCTGTGCACCAACTGGCCTCAGCCTGCCGACTGCCAGGACCCTTGCTCAGCTCTGATCCATGCCATAGGCCCGCTACCCGCAGGGGCCACGAACTCCACTCTGCGGGGACCCTTGCTGCCCCAATTAAACCCCCCCCAGGCCTTGGCCTGCTGGCAGCAACGGCCAGGAAGTCCGCTGGGACTCCCACACTGTGCCAATCTGGGCCCTGCCTAGCCTTGGCCTGCTGCCCACAGGACCCCCTCCTGGCTCCAATCCGTGCCCCAGGCCCACCGCCCACAGCGCCAGCAACTCCACTCTGCAGGGACCCCCATGGGGCCCTGATTGGCACCCCACCAGGCCTTGGCACACCGCCTGCCGTGGCCAGGGACTGTACTGGGATCCTGTTGCCGGGCCTCCACCTGCCGCCTACCATGGCCAGGGAATCCACCAGGAAACTGCCAGGCCGCTACCTGTCTACCTGGGCCAGGAACTCTGGGAGCCTCACAATCGGCCTCCTCCCCTACTCTCTCTGCCTCCAAACTGGCCCCACCTGTCTGACCTGGGACTCAGGAGGCTGCATGACCTGTGCCCTCCCTCTGGAGCCCTCCTTCCAGCCAGGTACTGCCGGAGGCATGGGCTCCCTTTGCACAGGCCATTGGTTGCCCCATCCCATGCCCTGCTGCTTGATTTGGGTGAGCCACACTCCGGAGCATCTCCTGCAGTGAGAACTCCATGGGTGAGGCAGTCCCAGAGGAGCTACACAGGGTCACTCCCTACAAAGATCCAGCAACAACATTGTGATCCTGCCAGGGTCTGATCTGGGAGAGACACCTGCCCAACTCAGCGGACAGAAATAGGAAATAGTGAGAAATAATCATGAGGCGAAATCAACAGAAAAACTCTGGCAATATGAATAATCAGAGTACATCAACTCCCCCAAGGAATGACAAGGTAGATACAGCACAAGATCTCTTGAATAAGCAAATGGCTGAGCTGTCAGAAATTGAATTCAAAGTCTGAATAGCAAATAAGATTAGTGGAATGGAGGGAAAGATGGAATTAGAATTTCAAGCAGTAATCCAAAAGATGACGCAAGAGATGTCTCAAGAATTCAGCAAATTCAAAGACAAAATGACCAAAGATTTTGACACATTGAGACAAGAAGTTGCAGCCCTCAAAGATCTGAGAAATACAGTAGAATCCCTCAGTAACAGAATGGAGCAAGCAGAAGAAAGGATTTCTGACATGGAAGACAAGGCTTTCGAATGCTCCCAAACTTCCAAAGAGGAACAGAAATGGAAGGCAAAAACGGAACATTCTCTCAGACAGCTCTGGGATAACTCAAAGAAAACCAATATTCGCCTTATAGGGATACCTGAAAACGATGAAGTGGAGTCACAAGGCACAGAGTCTCTTCTTTATGAGATTATTAATGAGAAATTTCCAGATATGCCAAGAGATTCTGAAATTCAGATAGCAGACAGTTTCAGAACCATAGCAAGGCTCAATCCAAGTAACACATCCCCCAGGCACATTATAATTAACTTCAATAAAGTTAATAATAAGAAGAAAATTCTGAAAGCAGCCAGATATAAGAAATCCATAACCTACAAGGGGAAGAATATTAGAATAACTGCAGATCTCTCTGATCAAAACTTTCAAGCTAGAAGAGAATGGTCATCGACTCTTAATCTCCTAAAACAAAAGAACTTTCAACCCAGGATCCTGTAGCAAGCTAAGCTGAGTTTCATGTATGATGGAGAAATTAAATACTTTAATGATATCCACATATTGAAGAAATTTGCTATAACTAAACCAGCTCTCCAGGATATTCTCAGACCTATCCGTCATAATGATTAGCATAATCCACCACAAAAGTAAACTCACCCAGAAACTATTTATCAAATTTCAACTTCCATAGTGATGAAAGGATTAAAAATATCCACTGGACTTTCTAAAGATTTATTACTGTTTTCAATTAATGTGAATGGTTTAAATTATCCTCTAAAGAGGCATAGGTTGGCTGACTGGATACAAAAACTCAGGCCAGATATCTGCTGAATACAAGAATCTCATCATACCTTAAAAGATAAATTTAGACTCAAGGTGAAGGGATGGTTATCTATATTCCAGGTAAATGGAAAACAGAAAAAAACAGGTGTTGCAATCTTATTTGCAAATACAATAGGCTTTAAACCAATCAAAGTAAAGAAGGATAAAGTCAGACATTTCATATTTGTTAAAGGTACTGTTCAATGTGATGAGATTTCAATTATTAATATTTATACACCCAACCAGAATGCGCCTCAGTTTATAAGAGAAACTCTAATAGACATGAGTAACTTGATTTCCTCCAGCTCCATAGTAGTTGGGAATTTCAATACTCTTTTAACAGTGTTGGATAGATCCTCCAAACAGAAGCTAAGAGAAGAAATTTTAGGTTTAAACTTAACCATTTAACAACTGCATTTAACAGACATCTACAGAACATTTCATCCTAATAAAATTGAATACACATTCTTCTCATCAGCCCATGGAACATACTCCAAAATCGATCACATCTTAGGTCACAAGTCTAACCTCAGCAAATTTAAAAGAATAGAAATTATTCCT
>CAUYON010035013.1:0-12369 GCA_963573935.1 Arctocebus calabarensis
GGGCTGGATTCGAACCCGCCAGCTCAGGTATACGTGGTTGGCGCCTTAGCCCGTTGAGCCACAGTCGCCGAGCCAGAAAAATTTTAACATCAAAAAGACTTGTCAGGCTGGGCATGGTGGCCTATAATCCTAGCACTCTGGGACACTGAGGCAGGTGGGTTGCCTGAGCTCAGGAGTTCGAGACCAGCCTGAGCAAGAGCAAGACTCCATCTCTACTAAAAATAGAAAAATTAGCCATGCATTGTTGGGGGCACCTATAGTCCCCAACTATTTAGGAGGCTGAGACAAGAGGATCACTTGAACCCAGAAGTTTGCTGACACCACAACACTCTAGCCTGGGCAACAGAGTGAGACTGTCTGGAAAAAAAAAAGAGAGAGAGAGAGTATAGGTACCTGAAGTGAAGAAATGGTCAGGCTCGGTGCCTGTGGCTCAACGGGCTAAGGTGCCAGCCACGTACACCTGAGCTGGTGGGTTCGAATCCAGCCCGGGCCCGCCAAACAACAATGGTTGCTGCAACCAAAAAATGGCCGGGCGTTGTGGTAGGCGCCTGTAGTACCAGCTACTTGGGAGGCAGAGGCAAGAGACTCGCTTGAGCCCAGGAATTGGAGGTTGCTGTGAGCTGTAATGCCACAGCACTCTACCGAGGGTGACAGCCTGAGGCTCTGTCTCAAAAAAAAAACAAAAAAAGAAATTTAATTTTAATATATAGGTATTTTAAATGTTCATACATAGAAAGGGTGCCCAAAACTGTATACACATTTTAAAAAAGGAAGAAACTGTATTAAAATTATAATAATAGGCCTGGTAAATTGGCTCACGCCTATAATCCTAGCACTCTGGGAGGTCAAGGTGGGTGGATTGCTTGAGCTTACGAGATTGTGAATAGCCTGAGCAAAAAAAAAAAGCAAGATCCCGTCTGTACTAAAAATAGAAAAACTGAGGCAACAGGATTGCTTTAGTCCAAGAGTTGGAGGTTGGGTTGCTGCGAGCTATGATGCCACAGCACCCTACCCAGGGTGAAAGCTTGAGACTCTGTCTCAAAAAAAAAATAGTAATAATATACATAATAACGTCTGTTATCTTATATATTGCATCTTGTATCTCTCTCGTTTTCAGTTTTTTCATTTTGAGACAGAGTCTCACTCTGTGGCTTCGGCTAGAGTGCTGTGGCATCAGCCTAGCTCACAGCAACCTCGAACTCCTGGGATCACACAATCCTCCTGCCTCAGCCTCCCAGAGTGCTAAGATTACAGATGTGACCAGCCAGGGCTGGCCTCTAGTTTCTCTTGTAATTGCAGCAGTCAAATGTGACTTGAGTATTACAATTTTAATACAATTTTTTCCTTTATTAAAATGTGTAGGGTGGCGCCTGTGGCTCGGCGAGTAGGGTGCTGGCCCCATATACCGAAGGTGGCGGGTTGAAACCCAGCCTCGGTTGAACTGCAAAACAGAAAAATAGCTGGGTGTTGTGGTGGGCACCTATAGTCCCAGCTACTCGGGAGGCTGAGGCAAGAGAATCGCCTAAGTTCAGGAGTTGGAGGTTGCTGTGAGCTGTGTGATGCCATGGCACTCTGTTAAGAGCAATAAAGTAAGACTCTGTCTCTACAAAAAAAAAAATGTGTATACATTTTTATATAAAAAAATTATATTAGGGCGGCACCTCTGACTCAGTGGGTAGGGCGCCGGCCCCATATACCGAAGGTGGCAGTTCAAACCCAGCCCCGGAGGAACTGCAACCAAAAATTAGCCAAGCGCTGTGGCGGGCACTGTAGTCCCAGCTACTTGCGAGGGTGAGGCAAGAGAATCGCTTGAGCCCAGGAGGCCTATGAGCTATGATGCCACGGCCCTCTACCCAGGGTGACAGCTTGAGGCTCTGTCTCAAAAAAAAAAAAAATATATTATATTAAATATGCAAATGAAAATATATAAACCTTAAAACTAGAATTTAAAATATATTATTAATCATAAGAAAGTAGTCTTGGCTGGCTTGGCACCTGTAGCTCAGTGGCCACATACACCAGGCCTGGCAGGTTCAAACTGAGCCTGGGCCTGCTAAACAACGACGACAACAACAACAACAACAACTAGCCAGGCATTGTAGCAGGTGCCTGTAGTCCCAGCTACTTGGGAGGCTGAGGCAAGAGACTTGCTTAAACCCAAGAGTTGGAGGTTGCTGTGACCTGTGACATGACAGCATTATACCAAAGGTGACATAGTGAGACTGGCTCAAAACAAAAAAGAAAAAGAAAAAAAGAAAGAAAGAAAGAATTGTGTCACAGCGAAAAGGAAGACATGGAAATAGGGTGAGCACTGTTAGCTTCTGTCAGCTCTGGGCCTGAAAGGCAATGAGAACCACCAGCATTCTCCTTATGTGTTTCTCCAAGGTCACAAGGTCTCCAACAAAGTCAGCTTAGCAGGGGCCAGACCTCTCAATCCCTAGCACATGTGGGAGTCGAAGGGCGGGGTTCACTGTTGGCAGTTCTGCGGAGGACCCCCAACCCCACCTCCTTCAGCCTCTGTGATGTCACACTGGGACTTCTTTCCTTCCATCCTGGGCTGTGCCTTCTGAGGCCGCTGTGGGCATGGGGCTCTGGGAGCCAGGATGGGGGAGGAAGCCCAGTGGCTCTGATCTCCCCTGGGGGCACAGGAGGACCAGCCATGCCCCTCATGAAGGAGCCTCAGCCCCCGCCTCAGGTGCCACTTCCCTGGATCCTTCCCAGCCTGTTTGCTGCCTTCAACGTGGTGCTGCTGGTCATTTTCAGTGGTCTCTTCTTCGCATTCCCGTGAGTCTCCTATGTGAGCTGTCAGGCTTCTTTTTTTTTTTTTTTTTAGACAGAGCCTCAAGCTGTCGCTCTGGGTAGAGCGATGTGGCGTTACAGCTCACAGCAACCTCCAACTCCTGGGCCCAAGCGATTCTCTTGCCACAGCCTCCTAAGTAGCTGGGACTACAGATGCCTGCCACAATGCCCAACTATTTTTTGACCTGGGCTGGATTCGAACCTGCCAGCTCTGGTATATGTGGCTGGCGCCCTAGCTGCCTGAGCTACAGGCGCCGAGCAGAGTTGTCAGGTTTCTTACAAAGAGGCAGCAAGGGAAATGGATAATGATAGTTTGGAGGCTGGGAAGTGCAGAGGCAGGTGCAGAGCTCAGGGAAAGGAGGATATTCTGGGGGTAGAGAACCGGATGTGCAAAGGCACAGATGTCTGGAATGCCTGGTACATTTGGGGAGCTGCAGGTGGCTGGTCAGGCTGGTGACATTTGGCAGAGCCTCTAATGTGTCTCTCTAGATATTTAGAGTGACTTTAAGGTCTGTGAGTCCTGACTCAGCCAAAGTGGGGCCTGTGGGGAGCTTTGGGCTGCCGTAGCTCAGGACTCAGTCTGACTCTGGTCTCAGTTGCAGGTGGCTGGCTCAGAATGGGGAGTGGGCCTTTCCCACCGTCACAGGCCCCCTCTTCGTCCTGACCTTCTTCAGTCTTGTTTCACTCAACTTCTCAGACCCTGGCATCTTACATCAAGGTGAGGCCTCAGCCCCCTGGGAGAAAGAGGTGGCATCCTAAGAGCTGGTACCTGCAGGACTGATTCCTGAAATGCCCCTCCTATTTCTCTTCCTTTGGCCTTAGGGGCTCTTCACCCCATTTCCTCATTGCTGTAGCCCTAACACTTCATTTCCCAAGCCACCGAGGTGTGAAAAAACAATTCTTGAGGCTGTTTTCCACTTGCCTTAGAAGGGAGGGTCAGGCAGGCCAGGATGAGAAGCCAGTGGGCTCTTCCTCCTTCGCACTGCACACATGACTTAAAACATCAATTCTGGTCCCAAGGGCCTAGGTTCTCTATATTAATATATCTCTTCTGGCTGGTCACACATTCTCACAGTCTCACAGCAGGCTTCTCTGAGCTGGATCAGGTTGTTCAATGGGGACAGGGACTGCCCTGCCCACTTCCTCCCCACCCTCCCTTGTGCCCAGTGATGCTGTGGGGCTGCTCCAAGGATCAGAGTGATGGAAGAGCCTCCTACTGCTGCCCGATCCTCTTCCCATATCAGGCTCCATCGAGCAGGGCCCCATGATGGTACACGTGGTGTGGGTGAACCACAGGGCCTTCCGCCTGCAGTGGTGCCAAAAGTGCTGCTTCCACCGTCCGCCCCGGACCTACCACTGCCCCTGGTGCAACATCTGTGTGGAGGTGAGTACCCTGTTTGTCTGCCCACCTGACACCCTTCCTCCGTCCCCTGGCTGGAACCAGGAGCCCCCTCATATGGGGGCTTGGGTGGGGCTGGGAAACCATCTTCCAGGACTGGCTGACTCCCTGCTACTCTTGGTCATTTATGCAGATCACCACCTGTGTTTGCATCTGTCTTGGGAGGCTGGCCCTTGCCTGCACAGGTGCTGACATGTATGGGGCATCCACATTGGTTCTGGGCCTGATTAGGTCAATGGGAGGAAAGACAGCCCCTGTCCCAAATCTGGATCACTGATGCTAGGTGCCCAGGGCCCTCAGGCTGGCTGTAGGCTTGGTTTGGTAAGTTTTGCCCATCCTCATTTGGGCATCCTAGTTGGAGAATCTCCTGGGCTCTGATCAGTCATCTTTCTGTGTGCATAGCCTGTGCAGGTTTACAACTGTTGGCTGGCTAAGAGAGTTATTTTCATCCTCAGCTAGTCAAGCACAGTAGCTTTAGCTTGGCTTGTAGTCCCAGCTGATCAAGAGGCTGAGGCAGGAGGATCATTTGAGCCCAAGAATCTGAGGCTTCCAGAGTCATGATCCTGCCACTACACCAGGAGTGGGAAATGGGGAACAGACTCAGACACAGTCTTAAAATATTAATGAAAATTAAAAAGTAATAGCTACAACATATCATCCTCATCTAATGGATGAGAAAATGGAAGCCCAGAGATATCCTATATCCTGACAAAAGTAACATGAGGATGTGTGGAAGTCCAGGCAGGCTTTGTCTCTAAAGGCCTTTTGACAGGTGACCTTATGAGCCACAGAGCCGTAACAGCGCTCTAACAAGGAAAAAGTTAGTGTTACGGACTTTGTGGCTCAGTTTTTCCCCGGGGGCGGAAACCAGAGTGTGGGACCAGGTGCAGATGGCCTGGTCAGGGAAAGGGGGTAGGCCTCAGGACTTGGGGATGGTGGAGGCTGGACCAGGGGACAGGTCCTTGAGGACTGGCCCCCTCTCTCTTCTAGGACTTTGACCACCACTGCAAGTGGGTCAATAACTGCATTGGTCACCGCAATTTCCGCTTCTTCATGCTGCTGGTCCTGTCATTATGCCTCTACTTGACCGCTCTGCTGGTCACCTGCGTGATCTTCCTGGTGCGCACAACCCACCTGCCCTTCTCCACCGACAAAGTCATTGCGTATCCACACTGGCCTCCTCGTCCACGTGGGAGCAGTGGGAACCAGCCGGGAACAGCCACCGGGAGGGAATGGTGAGGGCGGGGCTAACGAGGAGCTGTTTAGAAGGCCTACTTTGGGACCGGGAGGGTGGTAGGGGTGAGGGAAATAGTCGGGTCTAGCAGGAATTGTGGAGCGTTAGGAATCTATGAGGGTACACGGAGCAGGATGCTAAAGGTTCAACAGGCGGGGCGACCACGGGGTTGGGCCAGGTGTAGCAAGGGGGGTGGATGGGCGGAGATGGCTGCGGGCGGAGCTGAATTCGGGGCGGAGTCGGACTGGGGGCGGGGCCATGGCGGACTGCCCAGTGGCGGCGCTCCTTAGCCCATGCGCAGCGTAGTGGTGGCTGTACCCGCTGCGGGCTTCCTGGTGCCGCTCTTTCTGCTGCTGCTGATCCAGTCCTTGTCAGTGGGCGCGGCCGAGCGCTCCTACGAAGGCAAGGTAGGCGGGGCCGAGCGCGGGTGCTAAGATACCAGGCTGTGGGTGGTCACCTTGCACCTCCGCGACCTCTGTGCTTTTCGCTCTTTCTCCACTGCCCTTGGCCCTGATGGTCTGACACCCTCCCTGTGTGTGCGTGTGCTAAGCTGCTTGTGTTATTTTGAGAGATGGAATAGAAGTTGGTAAGGCTACATCCTGCTCTTTGTGTTGATGAACCTGAAATCAGAATAACAACTGGGAGATACCCACGAGCGCTCTGAGAGAGGGGCTGGTCCTAAGTTGTGTAGTAGCACATACTCGGCGAAGGAATTGAGATTTCAGGGAGGACTGCATTGTACAGCAGGACTTAGTGGTTTGGGAGGGACAGAGACCAGAGGGGAAGTCATTGCAGGGGAGGACCTCACCTCTGCTGAAAGGGAGGGAAGCCCGAAAGTCAGTGGGATGTTGGTAGGGGTTGATAGGGAAGGTGAGGAAACAGTTCTAAGTGGGGCTGAAGGTGGCAGGGGCAATCAAGTTGACGCCCGGGGCGGCCACATTAAAAACACCCAGAAAGTCAGGCCCCGAATTTAATCTTTCTACAGTGGAAACCTGGGAGCCATGGAAGGATTTTTTTTTTTTTTTAGACAGAGCCTCAAGCTGTCACCCTGGATAGAGTGCCTGGCATCACAGCTCACAGCAACCTCCAATTCCTGGGCTCAAGCGAGTCTCCTGCCTCCGCCTCCCAAGTAGCTGGGACTACAGGCGCCCACCACAACACCCGGCTGTTTTTTGGTTGCAGCCGTCGTTTTTGTTTGTCGGGCCCGGGCTGGATTCGAACCCGCCAGCTCAGGTGTACGTGGCTGGAGCCTTAGCCTGTTGAGCCACAGACGCCGAGCGGAAGGATTTTTTTGAAGTCTCGTTTAATGAAGATTAATTTACCTACATCAAAAGTCACCCTTTTTTAGCGTACAGTTGCGAGTTTTGATAAATGGATACAGTTCTACAACAACCACCACAATCAAGACTTAGAGAACAGGAGGCGCCTGTGGCTCAGTGAGTAGGGAGCCGGCCTCATCTACCGAGGGTGGCGGGTTCGAATCCAGCTCAGGGCCAAACTGCAACCACAACAACAAAACAGGGGGCCTGTAGTCCCAGCTACTCAGGAGACTGAAGCAAGAGAATCGCCTAAGCCCAGGAGTTGGGTTGCGGTGAGCTGTGTGACGCCACAGCACTCTACCAACGGCGACAAAGTGAGACTGTCTCTACAAAAAAAAAAAAAGAGAGAGAGAGAGAACCTTTCCATCTTCCTAGGAAATTCCCTCATGACTTTCTGTGGTCTCTCTCGCCCCCTACCGGCAATCTATGGCAACCACTGGTTTACTTTCTGTCCTTGTAGTTTTTCCTTTTCCAGAATAAATTAAATCATTGCCTCCTGAATCCTCCTTTTACTTAGAGTCATCCATGAGTTTTTATTCTTCTCCAATTTTTATTATTTATTGTTTTTCATGTTAATAGTTTGTGTTGTATAGATATACCACAGATTATCCCTTTACCAATTGAAGGATGTTTGTGTTGTTCGTTGTTCCTAGTTTGGGGTAGTTATAAAATAAGTTGCTGTAAATATTAGTGTACAAACATGTGGATGTAAATTTTTATGTCTGCTGGGTAAATATTTAAAGGGGACGTTGCTGGATCATGTGGTGTGCTGAATGTTTAACTTTAAAAGAAACTGCCAAATTGTCTTCCAAAATAGCTGTGCCTTTTTCATTCCCACCAGCATTATATAAGAATTCCAGTTGGTCAGCATCCTCACCAATGTTTGACACTGTCAGTTATTTTTTGTCTTGGGGTTTTTAAGAAATTTTAGTAATTCAAATGTGTGATGATATCTCATTGTGGTTTCAGTTTGTCTTTTTCCAATGACCAGTGATGTGGAGCATCTTTTCATGTTCTTATTTGCCATCCATGTAACTTTGGTGAAGTGTATTGCAATTTTTTCCCATTTAAAAAAATTGTATTGTTAAAAAAATTGTATTGTTTTCTTAATATTGAGTTTCAAGAGCTTTTCATATACATGTATTCTGAATTCAGATATGTGGTTTGCAAATATTTTCTCCCAGCCTGTGGCGTGCCATTTCATTTTCTTCACAGTGCATTCTACAGAGAAGAAGTTTTTAATTTTGATGAATACTATCTTTTTCTTTTGTGAATCATGCTTTTGGTGTTGTAATTAAGAAATCTTTGCGTAATCCAAGGTCACAAAGATTCACTTTTGTGTTTTACTCTGGAACTTTTATACTTTTAGATTTTATATTTCAGTTTACATTTGGGATTAAATTTTATATGTGGTACAATGTATGGGTCAAGATTTATTTTATTTTATTTTTTTGAGTCAGAGTCTCACTCTGTTGCCAAGGCTAGAGTGCCATGGCATCATCATAGCTCCTAGCAACCTCAAACTCTTGGGCTCAAGCAATCCTCTTGCTGCAGCCTCATGAATAGCTGGGACTATAGGCAAGTGCCACTATGCCCAACTGATCTTTCTATTTTTAATAGAGATGTGGTCTTGCTCTTGCTTGGGCTGGTCTCAAATGCCTGAGCTCAAGGGATCCTCCCTCCTGATTTTCCCAGAGTGCTAGGATTATAGGTCTGAGCTACCATGCCTGGCCACAATTTATATTTTTGTGTGTAGGTAGTTCCAGACCCATTTGTTGAAAAGGCTATCCTTTCACTGAGTTGCTTTTGAACAAAAATCAATTGGCCATATATATGTGGGTGTGTTTCTGGACTCTATTTATGGATTAATATACTGTCGTAATGAATGTTACTTTTATAGTAAGTTTTTCCTTTTTTTAATTTGTACAAGTTTCTGGGGTGAAATTTTGTTACATGTTTATACTGCAGAGTGATAAGTCCATTCATTGCCAACTACAGTTCATTTTTGTTTAACTGTAGTCACTCTACTCTGCTATCAAACATTGAATTTATTCCTTCTAACTGTATGTTTGTATCCTGTAGCCTACTCCCTATCTTCCCACCCCCATCACTTTCTCTTCCCAATCTCTCATTGGATCAGATTTTTTACCTCCTACACATAAGTGAGAATACACCATATTAGCCTTCTTGCGCCTGATTTATTTCACTTAAGATAATAATCTCTAGGCACGGCGCCTGTGGCTTAAGCGGCTAAGGTGCCGCTCACATATACTTGAGCTGGCCGGCTCAAATCCAGCCCGGGCCTGCCAAACAACAATGATGGCTGCAACCAAAAAAATAGCCGGGCATTGTGGCAGGCACCTGTAGTCTCAGCTACTTGGAAGGCAGAGACAGGAGAATCGCTTGAGCCCAGGAGTTGGAGGTTGCTGTGAGCTGTGATACCGCAGCACTCTACCCAGGGCAATAGCTTGAGACTCTGTCTCAAAAAATTAAAAAAACAAACAAAACAAAACAAAAAAAACGAAAGAAAAAGATAATCTGTAGGCCAGGTGTGGTAGCTGATGCCTATAATCTCAGCAGTTTTGGAGGCTAAGATGAGAGGATCACTTGAGGCTAGGAGTTTGAGACCAGCCTTCGTGATATAGTGAGATTCCCCCCCACCAACTCCATAAAACATTAAAAAAAATTATCTGGGGCGGCGCCTGCAGCTCAAAGGAGTAGGGTGCCAGCCCCATATGCCAGAGGCAGCAGGTTCAAACCCAAAAACTGCAAAAAAAAAAAACAAAGGTCAGGAAAAAAAATTATCTGGGCATGGTGGCACGTGCCTATAGTCCTTGCTACTTGGGAGGTTGGGGTAGGAGAATCACTTGAGCCCAGGAGTGTGAGCTGTGATGCCACTGCACTCTACCGAGGGTGACATAGTGAGAGTCTGTCTCAAAAGAAAAGAAAAGAAAATGTGGTGAAACACAATGAAATACTATTCAGCCATAAAAAAGAATGAAATCATGAAATTTCCAGCAACATAGATGGAACTAGAGGTCATTATCTTTTTTTGGTTTTTTTCCGGAGACAGGTCTTACTCTATCACAAGGCCAGGCACCGCCACAACACTTAGCTATTTTTGTTGTTGTTGCAGTTGTCATTGTTTTAGTTGGCCCAGGCTAAAAACCTGCCAGCCTCTGTGTATGTGGCTGTGCCCTATCTCCTGAGCTACAGGTGTTGCCCATGTTTTCTTTTCTTTCTTTCTTTCTTCCTTCCTTCCTTCCTTCCTTCCTTCCTTCCTTCCTTCCTTCCTTCCTTCCTTCCTTCCTTCCTTTCTTTCTTTCTTTCTTTTCTTTTTTTTTTTTTTTTTGAGACAGAACCTCACTCTGTGGCCTTTGGTTGAGTGCTGTGGTGTCATAGCTCACAGAAACCTCAAACTTCTGGGCTCAAGAGCGCCTCTTGCTTCAGCCTCCTAGGAGCTAAGACTATAGGTGTCTGCCATGACACCGGCTAATTTTTCTATTTTTAGTAAAGACGGGTCTCCCTTCTTGCTCAGGTGGTTTCCAACTCCCTAGCTCACTTGCCTCCGCCTCCCAGAGTGCTGGGTTTATAGGTGTGAGCGACCCCCCCCCCCCCCCGGCCTCACCACACTTTTTTTTTCATTCATCCACCAGTGGGCACGTAGGTTGATCTCCTCCCTATCTTTGCTATTGTGAATAGTGCTGCAGTAAACAGGTGAGTGCAGGCATCCTTCCCTGTATTGATTTCCTTCCCTTGGGTAGATACCCAGCAGTGGGATTGCCAGATAGAATGGTAATTCTATTTTTAATTTTTTGAGAAATCTCCCTTCCAGCTATATTAGTTTATATTCCCAGCAACAATGTATAAGAGTCCCCTTTTATTGAGGCTGAGTGGCTTACACCTGTAATCCTAGCCCTTAGGGAGGCTGAGGCAAGAGGATCACTTGAGGCCAGGAATTGGCCGTCAGCCTGAACAACATAGGGAGACCCTATTTTTACAAACAAATTTAAAAATTAGCCAGGCATGGTAGCATACACCTGTAGTCCCATCTACTCAGAAGGCTGAGGCAGGAGAATTGCTAGAGCCTAGGAATTCATAGTTGCAGTGAGGCTATGATCATGCCATTGAACTGCAGCCTGAGCAACAGAGATCTTGTCTCTTAAAAAAAAATTTTCTCCTTTTTCTTGCCAGTATTTTTTTTTTTTTTTGTCTTTTTAATAATAGCCATTCTGGGACGGTGCCTTTGGCTCTGTGAGTAGGGCGCCAGCCACCAAGGGTGGCGGGTTCAGACCTGGCGCTGGCCAAACTGCAACAAAAAAATAGCTGGGCGTTAAAAAAAAAAAAAATAGCCGGGTGTTGTGGCGGGTGCCTGTGGTCCCAGCTACTCAGGAGGCTAAGGCAGGAGAATCGCCTAAGCCCAATAGCTGGAGGTTGCTATGAGCAGTGAGGCCAAGGCACTATACCAAGGGCGACACAGTGAGACTCTGTCTCTAAAAAAATTAAAATAAATAAATAATAATAATAATAATGATAGCCCTTCTGACTAGCCTAAGATGTTATTTCTTTGTGGTTTTGATTTGTATTTCCCTGATAGTGACGTTAAGCATTTTTTCGTGTATCTGTTGGCCATTTGTATGTCTTCCTTTGAGAAATGTTTATTCATGTCTTTTGCCTGCTGTTTTTTCTTTTCTTTTCTTTTTTTTTTTTTTTGGAGACAGTGCCTCAAGCTATCGCCCTCGGTAGAGTGCTGTGGCATCACAGCTCACAGCAACCTCCAACTCCTGGGCTCAAGTGACTCTCCTGCCTCCACTTCCCAAGTAGCTGGGACTACAGGCGCCTGCCACATTGCCCGGCTATTTTTTTTTTTTTTTTTGTCAGAGCCGTCATTGTTGTTTTGGGGGCCCAGGCTGGATTTAAACCCACCAGCTCTGGTGTATGTGGCTGGTGCCTTAGCCACTTGAGCCAGAGGTGCTGAGCCTTTTGCTTGATTTTTTTTTTAGAGACAGGGTCTCACTTTATCACCCTCGGTAGAGTGCCATGGCGTCACACAGCTCATAGCAACCTCCAGTTCCTAGCAGTAGGTGATTCTCTTGCCTCAACCTCCCGAGTAACTGGGACTACAGGCACCCGCCACAGTGCCCAGCTATTTTTTTTTGTTGTAGTTTGGCCGAGGCCGGATTTGAACCCGCCACCCTTGGTATATGGAGCTGGCACCCTAGTGACTGAGCCACAGGTGCCGCCCCTTTTGCTTGATTTTTAATTGGATATTATTATCATTATTATTATTTTCCCGTTGAGTTGAGTTCTTTGTGTATTCCAGATATTAGTCCCCTGCTGGACAAATAATTTGCAGATCTTTTCTATTCAGTAGGTTATCTTTTTACTCTGTTGATTTTTTTTTTCTTTTTTGAGACAGAGTCTTACTTTATTGCCCTCAGTAGAGTGCTATGGCATCATAGCTTGCAGCAACCTGAAATTCTTGGGGTCAAGTGATATTCTTGCCTCAGCCTCCCAAGTAGCTGGGACTACAGGCACTTTCCACAACGCCCGGCTATTTTTAGAGATGGGGGTCTCACTGTTGCTCAGGCTGGCTTGAACTCTTTTTTTTTTTTTTT
>CAUYON010035017.1:0-20005 GCA_963573935.1 Arctocebus calabarensis
TTTCTTTCTTTCTTTCTTTCTTTCTTTCTTTCTTTCTTTCTTTCTTTCTTTCTTTCTTTCTTTCCTTCCTTCCTTCCTTCCTTCCTTCCTTCCTTCCTTCCTTCCTTCCTTCCTTCCTTCCTTCCTTCCTTCCTTCCTTCCTTCTTTCTTTCTTTCGTCATTTGTACATAGACCATGAATACATTTATGCCATTATGAGATTCAATATGTTGATTATTTGTATAAATTGGAGTGCTTACATCCAACTAATCAACAAAGCACCTCATTTGCCCATTTACAGCGTTAAGACATTTGAGTTCTACACCTGATAGATCCAACTTGTACCTGCAATATGCTCCATAGGTGTGGTCCCCCTACTAACCCTCCCTCTTTCGACCCACCCCCCTCCTTTCTGCTCTCCCTCCCCATCCCTCCTTCATCCTAGGCTATAGTTGTGTTTCATTTTTCATATGCAAGTGTGAGCGATTATAAGTTGGTTTCACAGTAGTACTGAGTACATTACATATTTTTCTTTCCATTCTGGAAATACTTGACTAAAAAGAATATTTTCCAGCTCCATCCATGTGAACATAAAAGAGGTAAAAATCTCCATTATTCTCATGCTGCATAGTATTCCATGGTGTGTATGTGTGTGTATATATATACATACACACCATGGAATACTATGGATTTATTAATCCATTCATGGGTCGATGGGCACTTGGGCTTCTTCCATGACTTGCCAATTATGAATTGATTTCTCTGTGAGACAAAAGTAACTGAGATCTACTCATTTCGCAAAAAATCTCTAATATAATACAATGTTATTACGTTTGCTGTTGCTAAAGGATGATACAATATTTGGAATAGTTTAAAATGGTATAGTTTAGTGGTTGAGCAAATGCATATACACTTAAAAAATAACAAGTACAATTAGCACAGTATTCACAATCGTACAATTGAAGTAGGGAGTAAACAGATACTCACTGTACAATCCATTCAACTATGTCTTTATCATAAATGTTTAATAATAAATAGGAATGAGATTATTTCTTGTAGTGGTTTATTGCTTACATGTGAGTGCAGGAAGAGAAAGAGCTGGGGTTTTGCTCTGTTTTGTCTTCCACACTCAGTAGAATGCCTAGGAGATAAAATGGATGGTACAAAGAAATGAATACAGACAAAATAAGAATAAAAATAAAAGTAAGAATAAAAGAATGCAGTCATTATTTTATAGAGCACTGACTGTATACTAGACATGGTATTAAGCATTTAACATGAATGCTTTAACATAATTATCAGATAAATCCACTAGATGAGACTGTAAACATGTTCATTTTATACAGGGTGGCCATAAAGTTTCACTGTTTTAGTTGCACACAAACTATGTGGCCACCTTGTATAAGCAAAAACTGGGAATGAGAGAGTTAAATAACTGCCTCAAGCCAATCACGTGGTGTGACGACTAAAGAATTAATCAAAACGTTAGTGGGTAAGACTTGTGAATAATTCATAATCCTTCCTTGCATTCTGTGTTGAAGAAAAGAGAAGAACCTGATGATGACAGAAAGTGATTATGAAACTGATGAAATGGGAGTAGCTGAAATAGAGTCCAAGAGAGAATCCAATCATCGGAAGCTGCCATTACTTACTATTCTCTAGTAATCTAAATGCAAGTGCAAAGTTATCATTTTAGGGCACAAAGGCACGTTTTACTGATGGTGGAGCTGCAGCTGCGGGAGAGTTAAAATCACTGATCCCAGTGAAGGCGGAGTGACTCCTAATTGAGGGCTCCTTCAAGGTCCCCAGTTTCTTTGTTCTCAATTATAACTTTTACTCTGCTTTACATGATCATCCCTGAAAATATATGTTTTTTGTTTTGAAAAAGATTGTTTCTTTCCTTTTATGTATAGGTACTTAATTCTACTGATCTGTTCACAGACTTTTTAATATGCAAATGAATAAACACTTGTACTTAGTGCTAATTGGCTAAGCAATCATGGAAGTCTTATCTATTTCCCAAAGTTGGAAGATATAGGAAGGTCATTTTTATGTTTGCCAAATACCTTTAAGTGCAGCCAAGTAAATATGGTGGAGATGTGACCCAAGGAGGATCTGTGTCCTGTCTGTCCTGTTGCTTGTTTACTTCCCCATGAACGGAGCTGGTTTTTCCAGGCTTAGTGTAAGATGACAGATAAACATCACACAGCTTGATATGCTTCTGCTTTACATGAACATTCAACAATTACTGTTCAGAAATGCAATTAGACCCCTAGTTATGCTATTGTTACTTACCTAGTGAACTGCATGGGTTATTACTTAAATTACTGATAAAAATATAACTGTCACTATTTGAACATTATTTAGGAAACGTTTTGACTTTGATTTTCAAATCAGTATTTACAAATATCAACTACAATGGAGGAAATTATTCCAAATCCTGTCTATATGTTTATAACCTTGTCATTAGTCAATTAGTCAGCTTTGACTAAGTGGCTGTTGGTGTAAGACACAGTCCTGTGAATTGACAGGAAGAGAGAAATCCAATGTAACATGTCACCCTTCGGTTCCCATCCAGCGGGAACCAAGGGCGGTGGTTACCGAGTACAGCGTATGAATGGAGATAGAGATTTATAGTAGTTTAAGTAAGAGGAGAGTTACGGCTATAGTTACCATGAAACTGACCGAGAAGGTAATAATCTTACAAGACGGAGAAAGGGTAGTGTCTTGGATTAATTAGCCTTGTCAGGGTGGTTCGGGAGAAGAGCATTAGCCTCCCATAAGCCCATAAGTTACACAAAAACACACAGACACAAGAATTAAGAGAAAGAGCTGAAACAAAGAGCGCAATGCTCTAGGCTCGTTTATTGAATGAAACTGGGTTACTTATATAGTGCTTGAGTTCCGGTTTCCTGTTTTTGTTTTGCTTAACTGCTTTCCTTAATGTTGCTAAGGATGTGGGTGGGTGAAAATGACTTGCTTGCTTCCAGGTGTTTTAGCAACATTCTTTCTTACTTGGCCTTCCTGTTATTCTTTGTGATTAGCACACTTCCTCTTGCAGGTTTCTCCTGCAGGCATATAATATTGCTGTTAAACCTTACAGTAACATATCGCTAGGATTTATTTTAAAGACAGGCGTCCTCGCCCAATGCCACAAATGCCAAAAAGAGTCCAGCCTCATGCAGACATTCATGCTTTGCCCTATAGACAGCACACATCCATAAGCCCCTTTCCAGTAGCAAACCTTCCAGCACTTTTTAGGGAGCCTCCACCCCCTATAGTTACAACACAGAAATCAAAATACAATCTTGATTGTCTTCTCTGTATATTTTAGTATAGATCAGAATTTTTTTTTAGGAAATCATGATTTCATTTGATATTCATATTTTTGTTTTATTTTTAATTATTACGTATACATAATATTTTCTATATATTTGTAAGGATTTAGGGGGAAATCATCTGAATCTTAAGCAAAAAATGCCTTGCTGGAGCTCTGTCACATCCTCTGTAAATGAAGCCATCAGCTCAGGTCATCTACCTTATTCATTTTACTGCCAACAATATACAGTGAGCTATATTCAGAATTATTTCTCCTCTCATTTCTGTTGCCCACACCAGTCATTTGAGAGCAAGGGCGATCATAATGATGGACTATGTGCTTATGTTAATAGTTACACCAATGTGTTGAAGTGAAGAAAAGCAAATCTGGATAATACTTTCATAGGTTCTCCTTTTGCAGATGACAAAATGGAAATTAGGCAATATGGCTTGCTTTCTTTCAGTATCTTACATAGAGGTAAATGAGAAATTATTTACACATGAATTTTTAAAATATTTAATAAATATATTTGTACTTGCATACACGGAATTGTGAAAATGAAAAAAAAAAAGGATCCACTTGAGATTCTTGTGGCTCTAGCAATTAGCCAGAGAAAGTGAGAAAGAGCGGAGGTATGTATTGCACTTAGGAACTTTCAGGAGGTCTAAGTCCTGACTTAGAAGGGTTGGAGTATGGAATGGCGGGCTCTGGAACATTGGGCAGCCATTTGTGAAAAAGTACAAAAACCATTATCCAGTTCAGTCAACTCTGAGGTTCCAAGAATACAGAGGGTGAACAAAATGATGATAAAATCAAGGACAAAGAGTACTCGACAGCTGGATGAACATCATACTGTGTAGATTGGTCCTGTTGGTAGGTGGGTCAGGATCCAGCATATCGCTAGTAGGCCTCAGGCGGAGAGCAAGACAGTCCCAGGAAAGATGTGGGGACCAAAACTACCTTCTCGTCCTGGACCTGCTGCCCAGAGATTGGGTGTCTCAGGATAGATGCTAGGTGCTTGTGGACACTGGTAAGTCATGACATCCTATTGTTTTTACACTGAGTCTTTGGTAATCCAATAAAAACTAATATGTTTTGGTGAAAGACCTTAAATGTCTGGTAGAAAAGGAGGATGTGGCAACCAATTATTACCTCTAGGGGACCCACCTATCTAAACAATGAAAGGCTGAGACAGTAGCAGGAAAGGCAACTTCTGAAAGCAGCACTATTGAATGCTATTCAAAAGCACCAACCACTTCTCAAGTGCCCAGAGCTGATCGATCTCTTTAATGACTAATTGGTCAATGGTAAATTCAACACTCCATGGTCAGATTCCCTTTTCCCAGGCCTGTTGGCAGCACCTGTCATCCTTGATAACTCCCTCCTCCCTGACACACTTACTTCCCACAGCATGTAGGAACTAAATACTAATTCCCTTAGCACCAACTGGCGTCTCCTGTTTTTAGTCTCATTTGCAAATTTATCACTTTCTACAAGACATCTTGAATGTTGACCTGTGCAAGAATTCACTCCTTGATCCTTTCCATACGGGTGTCTCAACCATAAATTTGTTGTTCTCGCCCAGTCTCACAGCTTCACACCCATGTGTGCATGATCTCTACATGTAAATATCCAACCCACCCTGTCCTGTAAACTCAAGACTTGCATATCCTACCGCACATAAGAAGGCAATGGACATTCACAACCCAACATTTTCAAAGTCCAGCTGCACCTGCCCCAGTTCAGGTGAAGATAACTTCATCTTTCCATGTGCTGAGACTAAAATACTAGAATTATTACTGACTTACATTTTAATTTAATGTATTGACCTACATACATATTTTTACATGAGATTCTGTTGGCTATAATGATATAGTGAATGTGATCACTTCCAAATTGCTATAATCTTAGTCCAAGTTAATATCTCTTCTGACCACTCATTTATCAGAAGATTATGAAAAACTTGTCACATGTCACTTCTGACACTTCTTATCAGGGCCCAAGACTGGCCAGGTCTCCAGCCTGGCTTAACTAGATTCCGGACGTGGACTGCTAAGTTACCTTGCTCAGGTTCAGTTTCTCTTAGATGCCTGAGGGCTATCTACTTTAGCGAGAGAAAGAGAGAGGTAGGGGAAAGGGAGAGGGAGAGGGAGGGGGAGACAGAGAGAGAGAGTGTCTTAGAGAGAGTAAAGCAGTCTTCTTAGAATAGATGGATCTTAGTCTTCAGCAGAGCTTGGTGATCTTTAGCAGAGAGACACTGTGCTGGCGTTCTGCAGGCAGGAGTGGAGACAGAGTCAGAGTAAGCAGGTCCGTGATAAAATGTGCATGCCCCTCCACTGCCTTCTCCTCTAGCCTAAAATAAGGCTAATCTTGTGCCTTTCAATGCCACGGGTGTAGAGACTGCCAATTCACCACTGCTCTCATCTCACGAGCTCTCATGCTTGTTAGGAGAGCTAAACCCCTCTCTATGCCCTTTTCACCCACATTTTCCATTATTGAGCTATGAAGGTATTTCTTGTAACTCTCACTCCTAGCCATAGGCTACATGGGCTGCAACAAAAACTTCTCAATATTACAATTGTTTGTCCATGTATATAATGGCAACTTGTTTTTCTGATATAATAATTGAACATATATAAAACCTAGATATGTATATATGTTTATAAAATAATAAACAATATTAGTTCCATCATTTAGAATTCAAAAATAGATTCTAACATTTAATTCTTAGACTTGAAATGAGAATCATCAGCATTATGTCCTACAAAGCATAATAAAAATTAACATTAATCAATATAGAAATCAAATTTTAATTTTGTTTTAATTTTTTTTATTAAATCACAGCTGTGTACATTAGTGCAATCAAGGGGTACAATGTTCTGGCTTCATATACAATCTGAAATGTTTTCATCAAACTGTTTAAAATAGCCTTCATGGCATTTTCTTTCTTTTTTTTTTTCTTCAGTGGTAAGACAGAATTTATTTACAGAAAAGAATGCAGAAAACACTAAGCCTCAAATTTTAGTTTTCTACCTCAAACTCACTGTGGTAGCCAGAACAATGATCTTCTATAGATGCCCATGTTCTAATCCCCAAAATCTGTGAATATGTTATGTTACATGGCAAGGAGGAACGATTAGTTCCTCCACTAGAGAATTAGTTTGCTAAACACTTGACTTTATAATAAGAAAACTATTCTGGATTATCTGAGTGTGTTCAATGATATATCAAAGGTTCTTAGAGTGGGTGAGAGAGGCAGAAAAAAAGATCAGAGACAAAGATCTAAACTCTTGACTTTGAAGATGCAACATGAGCCAAAGAATGCATTCCTTTGGGGAGTTGATCTACTTGGATTATCCATGTAGCCAGGTTCTTCAGTTGGTTCTGCATCATGTCTATTATCCACAATTTGGCAATTAAAACTGCTAGGATAAGACTGAATTGGGGGCCGCAGGAAGTGGAGTTAACCAGCCCTTTACCAATGAGCTGGGGATTTTCCCCTACAGCCTTTCAGAGCTGCAGCCAGAGATTCTGAGGAACCGCTTGGTGAGGTAATCATGCAAGCTGGCTCTGTCTTGAAGTAAGCCAGCCTCTACCCAATTTTAACAAGTCACAGTATTAGGCTGAAATCTCAGCTTGGGAGAGATGCAAGCAACTGCAGTGCCTCGCCCCCCCCCCCCTCCAGTGACAGCTGGAAAAGAATCAGTCCATCTCTGCTACAAAACAACTGTCACTCTACCTCGGAGGGTCCTAGGGGAACAACCCAGTTCAAGAGTTCTAATAGTATTGTCTGGGCAGTACAATCACTGCTCCACAGGAAAAGTTCAAAGTATTTTCAGAGTGCAAAAGTAGAAACCCAAGTCATGGAAACAGCTCAAATGCCCATAAACCCATGAATGTATTAACAAATTGTGGTATATGTACACCATGGAATACTATGCAGCCATAAAAAGATGGAAACTTTACATCTTTTATGTTTACCTGGATGAAGTTGGAACATACTCTTCTTATTGAATGGGGAAAAAAGTGTCCAATTTACTGAATAATATTATAAAATCAAAATATAATCACTCACACATTCATATGAATGATAAAACACAAATATAGTCCAGAAACAAGGAGGGGAGGGGAGGGGAGGGGAAGGGAGGAAGAAGGGCAAGTGGAGGGAGCGTATTTGGTGGAATCTCCCCTAATGTGCACAATGCAAAGTTACATTTCAAAACAACTAGGAGTATATTATAATTGCCTTACCACAAAAAAATAAGTAAGGGATGTGCTGCTTATGTTATTCAGTTTGATGTAAGCATTCCACATTGTATATCAAATCATTACATTGTACCCTATAAAATGTATATGGTTATGATTTAATAAAAATTAAATTAAAAGAAAACAAACAAAAAAGAATGCAGATAGCCTCCAAGAACTGGAAAAGTCAAGTAAACAGATTCTCTCCCAGAGCCTAAGAAACGTAGCTCCCTATGAGACCCATTTCAGATTCGTCACATCCAAAATCACAAGACAATAAATCTTTGTTGTTTGAAGCCACTAAGATTGTGATAATTTATTCCAGCACGAAAAGGGAGCTAACTGACTCCAATACTAAAATCATAGTTTTATTTTCCCACAACTCAACATCTTTCTACCTGCACAGAACATATAAAGGCGAACTTTAAATCAGAATGTTTAATTTTAACTCTGATAACTGATCTTGCTTTGCAGCTCTTTCCTGGCACATGAGCATTTATTCCCCCGACGCCCCCTCTGCCACCCAGCATTCTGCTCCCTGCCCTCTGCTTCTCTGGGGTTTTGGCTTTGCATCTCTTTTGTTCCACAACTTTAGCATTAATCTCTCGCTGAGGCTGCTGGTACTTTGTCACAGATGTGGACCTGGATGTACCTCCCACTGGCAAATTTCTCAAACAACATTTATCAATGTTGCCTGATAGGAAGAGAAAATCAATAGCCAGAGTCCTGTAGAAATGTAACAACCTTCTTTACAAAGAAAAATTATTTTAATACAAACAAGATATATAGCTGCTTATGATTACACTTTGTAACAGAACGTATTGTGAAATCTGTAAGTGTATGTTAGAAAGCGGGTCATTGATTGAGCCAATTGAATGAAAGGGAAATGTATTTGGGCTCTAGTTTAACATAGGGAGGCTTTCAGACATTTTTTGACGCATCATTTTACTCACTTTAACTATGTAACACGATTTTTGGCAGCTATGCAATTTCTAAGACTTATTTTCCTGTTTTCCTTACTTTAGTTCCTACATTTTGTGCTGCTATAAAATCAGAAAATCACATCATTAGCAATTATGCTAGGCATCCTACTGTCTAAAATAGAGATATGGGTGTAGGTACAGGCCCATTATTTTAGGAAAAAAAAAGAGTGTCTTGTTTCTAGATAAATAATTCATAACATAAAGCTCACGTATTAATAAAAAAACCTGAAAGAAAAATCATTGAAAATAGATAAACCACTTTTTAATGATAATCAAGTGAATATAATTTAAAATATCTTAATTTTATGTGAAGGCCGAATTGTGTGGATCAAATTATTGTATCAAAGAAAAATAATATTTACCATTAAAGTAAGCATGATAGTTAGTTTATGTTTACACTTAAATAAAATGATTCTTAAAAGTATACTGGATTTTCTGAACTTCCAGACATTTGTTTTATTGTATTGGTATAAGAAATTTTTATTTCTAAATTTTCCTGCTGATGAAGGAAAGAGAATTAAATTGGAGGATGCTGAAATAACACAGATATTATAAGGCATGCATCCATTTGAGGAGTACTTCAGACAGATCTTTTGCATCATGAAGAAACCTGTACTCTTACAGAACATTCCCCACCCACTCACCTGCTGCCTGAATTTACCATTATTCATACTTTGAATATATAATTTTATTTTCAATTATGCTTACTTTGTGATTATCATAAATTTATTGGATCTTCAATGATGTGGTTTTGATTCTGAAATTTTGTTCTTAACTCTAAAAGTTCCCTTCTTTAATTATTTGAAATAAATCATTTAAAATATGACATAAAATATGAGTTTTACCCACCTCCATAATTTTAAGATAAAAGACTTGACTTCTGAACTGAGGTATAGATAAGCTTTCTGAAATCATAGCAAACACCGACCCAAGAATAAGATACAAGGAAACATAAGAATATTTAAATATTTATCATATTTGGAGAAATAAGAGCAAAGCAAATATAATATATATTATTATATCATAATAATATAATAATTATGAATAATGTATTATATTATTTATGCATATAAATATAATATATTTATGCACATATATTACACATAAGAAATAAATAGAGATAAGCCTAAGTTATTCATTTATACCTTGCAAGTATAGTGTTTTCTAATATGTTATTTTACTTGACACATATTGATATAATTATTAAGATGAATGTATATGTCTTCTTAGCCACTCAGCTACTTGGGGTACTTTCTTCCATAATCTAATATTATTGATGTCTTCCCCTCTAGGCAGGCATCTAAGACTGGCAGTCATTCATTCAATCATTCATTTATTAAATTTATACAATACACACACATGTATAAATAAGCCATTGTTTTTACCACGTAAGGAATATTTGTGACAAATCCCTAAATTACCATTTAGGTATGAATATCTTAACAGGAGAAATCACTTAAAAACTATAAAAAATATAAACTCTATGAAATATTAAAGCGATATGTACCTTAGTGGAATCAAAACAGAAAATGCATAAAAAGATGAGGAATCTGAAGTATCATGGTTAGAAATATGGGAACTTTGGTTTAAGTATGGTAGTCAGAGTGGATTTCATTGAGAAGGAGAGATTTGAAGAAATCTATAAAAAGCATGATGAAGTTATCCAACCAGAGGAAATGCCCTTTGGTAAGGGGAAAATTTAGGAAAAACTGGAACAAATCTCCTAGCCTCAAGATACAAATACTATTCTTTTATATATATATATATATTTTTTTTTAAATTAAATCTTAGCTGTGTAAATTAATGCAATCATGGGGTACAATGTGCTGGCTTCATATGCAATCTGAAATATTTTCATCAAAGTGGTTAACATAGCCTTCATGGCATTTTCTTGGTTTTTGTGTTAAGACATTTATATTCTGCATTTAGTAAGTTTAACCTGTACCTTACTATGAAACTAATCTATGGCTTTCATATGAGGGCGATAATCCAATTATAGTACAAGAATATGGGGAAAGGGGCAAGGGAAGAGTGGGGAAGGGGGAGGACCGGTGGAAAGAGGTAATTGGTGGGATCACACCTATGATGCATCTTAGAAGGGTCTAGGTGAAACTTACTAAATGCAGAATATAAATGTCTTTATACAGATACTGTTCTTAAGGAAAAGTAGGAAACCATTATAACTAAATGACACACACCAGAGAGAATCTCAAAGGAGGCTGGCGCAGTGAGCAGGGAATGGGCAGTTCCCAAGGAGCCTCTGCTGAGAGCGAAATAAGGAGCAGCCATGAGGTTGGAAGTGAGGCGTGCCATGGTCTAATTCACTTTTTAAGTAAATGGAAATTCCAAAGTAGGACAACTGGAGAAAGGAAAAAGCGAAGGTAGGAAAGACAGACACCCTCAGACTTTGTACAGAAAGTGCACTTACATTAAAGGTAGCAGGATAAGTCGTATGATACAGACTTTTCTTTTCCCTTTTTCACTCTACTTTCCAATAAACAGCAGTATTCAGTGATAAATGGGACACGTTTTGACCTTCCACCTTTCTTTGAAAAATTATGTGATGATGTCATAAATCTTACTAATGAAGAGACTCCCGGCCACAGGAGCTCATGTTCTTTTCTGCTCCAACTTGTACCGCAAACAGCTCTTGTCATTACTGTGCCCTTGACTTCTTCCAGTTGATCATGAATGAAGACATTAAATCTGGTGAGCTTTAACTTCAGATACTCTTGCCATTGATGGTCAATATTTACATTCACTGAACAAATGTAGTTTAAAAACCCTTAGGCATATTCATAAGTATAGGAAAGATGGTTGGCACATGTTAAAGTGATCGGAATAGATGCTATAAGGAAGCTGCTGCTTTTACACAAATAAAATCTATGTATTTCAAAATCCTTGGTCCGGTTTTTAAATATCTATACTTTGTTCTAAGTAAATTTAGGGTTGTTTTTCAAGTAAAAATGTCAAATTCACTCATGATTTCACCATTGATTTACAAGCTAAGCTTTGTACCACATGTCCTCTCTTGTTATGTCTGTTTTACTGTCTACCCTTCCTCCATCTTCTAAAACGTTTTTGTCAGCCAAATGATTATAGTTTTTATGTTCTTTATGTATTATTTACGGATTAATAATGATTGACATTATGTTTCAAAACATTAATGACAGGAATCTAAGAAATAGTTCAGTTCCATAATAAAATCATCATCTGTATCTCTCAAACGTTTGCAGTTGACTCTCGAAAACCAGCCATCTCTTATTAGCACCAGCAAGGAAGGTTGGGGTGACTTTTGTGATGGGGCATTTATTTGGGCCAAACTCTTTACAAATTAAATAAATCATAAAGTATTCCCCTCATTCTTTTTTTTTCCATTTTATTTTTTATTAAATTATTTGAACATAGATCACACATACATTTACGCCCTTATGGGATTCATTATGTTGATTATTTGTACAAATTGGAGTGCTTACATACTACTAATCAACTTAGCTTTCACCTCCTTTACCCAATGACAACATTAAGACATTTGTGTTCACACCTGATAGATCCACCTTGTACTTGCAATATGCTCCATAGGTGTGGTCCCCCTACTAACCCTCCCTCTATCAACCCACCTCCCTCTCTTTCCCTCTCCCTCTCCTTTCTTTCTTTGTCCTAGGCTATAGTTGTGTTTCATTTTTCATATGCAAGTGTGAGTGAATATAAATTGGTTTCATAGATCTACCATTTGATCCTGCATTTCCTCTTCTAGGTGTATATCCAAAGGACCAAAAATCACCTGAAAATAAAGATTTTGCACCAGATTATTCATCGCAGCTCAATTCATAATTGCCAAGTCATGGAAGAAGCCTAAGTGCCCACTGACCCATGATGGATTAATAAATGGTGGTATATGTACACCATGGAATACTATGCAGCATTAAAAAAAAGATGGAGACTTTACATCTTTTGTGTTTACATGGATGGAGCTGGAAAATATTCTTCTTAGTAAAGTATCTCAGGAATGGACCAAAAAAAAAAATCCTCATCCTTTTTATGTACCGCTGTTATTCCTACCTAAGTAGAGAAGCTGGTTAGAACGGGGAATTATGGAGGGAGCCCTCCACGGCTGCTCCCAGCTCCTGCCATCTAACCAAGAGCAAATTAACTAACCTCACTATCTATGCTATCTCGTAGGGAATGAAATGAATAATAATAACAAACTCCGACTTAGGTTGTTTATGAGGAATGAGATAAAATTTTAATTGGATCATGCTTGTTTATAGCCTGTTCTTTAATTAATAAATTGTGTTTAATACTTTGAAGACTATAAGTAACTCTTGTAGCAGTCATGTTGTGTTCCTCTAATTCTGAACATTTATTTAGTTTAGTAGGTCAATTTGTAATGGTTTCTTTATTAATGACAGGAATCTGTGAAATAGTTCAGTTCTATAATAAAATCACCATCCGTATTCTCTAAAATATTTGCAGTTGATCCTCGAAAACTAACCATCTCTTTTTTAGCACCAGGGAGTGAGGTTATGTTAACTTTTGTGATGGGGAATTGTTTTAGAGTTTGGGCCAAACCCAGGTTGCGATGGGATGAGTCTAGATTTAAGGCGAATAGGTGATGAAAATGTGAAATGTTTATAAAGAACTTTCACGTAATGAAGAAAAAGAACAGTGGTTGTAGAGGGAATCACTTTTGAACAACAGACTTCTTTTGAGTAAGAATAAATATGACCATATTTAAATGTGGAGACGCAATAAACAGTACAAAGGAAGGAAATTCATAGACAGAGAAAAGATAGTTGATGACGTGTGAGTTAAGAAGGGGTATGAAGAAGTGACATGAAGGACAGAGGTAGAGGAAAATGAACAATGGATTTTGGAATATGTTGCCAGTAATCGTATAGATGTGCAACCTATCGCTGTGTTCCCTGAGAAGTAGGAGATGAGATTATCAGTTCTTATAAAATTGTGTCTCATCGTCATGAACAATGCCAGTATCTTCTTTTCTTCAACAGTATTTACCTGTTGTTTTTCCTTATAAAATGCAATATAGGCTTATTTCACATATAAACACATCTAGTAGCATACATAATGAATAGCTACTATTAAATATTGTTTGAGACAATTCATGTTGTTTCCAATTTCTATGCATTTTACTTGATTATACATTTATTATTTACATCGAGAAATATATGTATGCATTTTCTGTTATTTTGTTAAACATTAGAAAATAAGCTAAGACATACATTCATTTGAAGTTCTTAAATAGTCTTTTCAACTTGCCTTTCAGAAAAGTCAGCCCCAGTTTTCAAGCAACACAAAGATGTTTCATGTTAAGCAAAATCTGCTATAATCTAATGGATAATAATTTTGGTTTTGAATTACTTAAAAACAGTATTTGATATGTGTTTTACCATTCCATTTTTCTTTCACTGATTAAAGAATTATTTCAATAGGAAAGTATCATCTTTTGTTTGCTAATCATTCTTTTACAATAATTTCAAATTTGCTATATGCTTAGAATTAGATTGCCATGTCCTGTACAGTAAGTATTTGAATGGAAATTTGCATTTATGCAGCTACTTTAAATTTCATATAAGTTTTTATGCCTCTGGAATAAATCTTAACTTATAAATTAGCAAACCACACTCAATGGATATATGTTTCCAAGTTTTCTTTTAATTTCCAATTAACCACTTCAAAATTTATCCCTTCATTACTTATATATATGACAGTCTTTTAATTTTTTTCTATTTCTAGAAAGAATTTTAATTGTATCTATTAAAATGCTTTTAAATGTCCCCATTTTCAACCTTAAAAGTTCTAAATTTCATTAAATAAATTTCTGTCATACTGTGACCCCTTCTGTTTTTGAGTATGAGGTTTCAGCTTAATCTCCTGCTATTCATATTATTTGTACAATGTGCTCATTAAGCAAACCTCTCATTCTTCCAATGTATTTTCCCTATATATTTATATATAAATGCTGAAATGCATTTTATTAACTTATTAGACTCTTCACAGACTACATGTTTAGAAAAACTTTGCAGAAAATCTAGTTTTTAATGTTAATCTCAAGTGTCATTGCTTGAGACACATTTTATCACATGAGATCTTCTCTTAATAGTCATATAGACTCTTCCACAGGCCTTCAAGGCACAGAAGCAAATAGTATCACTATTGTGATCCTAAATAATTTTGCTTATATAACTAGCATCCTACCTTTTCCACTAGATCATTGCCAATTGTGTGGAGAATCTATTAATCTACATTATCGCAGAAATTTATGAGAGCCTTAACTGTGTCTAAATTTGCATATAGCAGTAGCATTATACATTGTACAGCATAAGTAAACCTTAGATGCTTAACTGAATTGAATAATATGTGAACTGCTTCCATTGAAAAAAAGTGCTAAAAGGTAAAATATGAGAGTAGAATGTGTGGGCTTTACCTAATAAATTGATGGAATAACAAAAATAGTTGTCATTCTATTAATTCCTTCACTGCTAAGTACAAATTCCTTAATCTTTGCTTAAAACCTCCAATATGTAAACATCTCATATATAATTACAGGAAGAGTTAAATGTATAAATGTTCTATCATAGTAAGAATCAGTGGGACTTTCATTTTCAACTTGGAAGTCTTTGACCTCCCTTTAAGGAGCAAGAAGCATCGTTGCAAATACTGGAGTTATTGCCTTTGGGCATGAGTTTCCAAGTTCATTGACTGAATGTTACCTCTGTTCATGAAACCTAAACACAAAGTGATAGAAAGGAAGAAAGAATTTCCTTTACAAACGTAAAATGTAATATTCAGAGCTGAATTTCAATTGCAGGCTGTCTTAGTTCTGGAAGGTATCACAAAAGATGCCATAACCTGTGTGGCTTAAAGAACAAACATGTGTTTTTCCAAACTCTTTGCTTGTCTAATATCCAGGCACTGGTACATCTGGCATCTGATTTTCCAATTCCCTTCTTCTCCTTATGTCCCCACGTGGCGGAGAGAAGGAGGTCTAGTCTGCTCCTTTGGCAAAGGCCCTTATCCCATCACAGCCTCTGCCTTTGTGTCCTCATCTAAATGTGGTTCATCTCACTAAGGACTGTGGTTTCAAAATCTGAGCTTGGGGAGGACAGAAATACGCAGTCTGTGACAGAAAGCATGTATAAGTGTCCTGTCATGTCCTGTGAAGGCAGGTGGAATGCGTAAAGCTGCATTTGTCCATGGTAAGATTGTCGTATTGGTGAGATGGAAAATAATTGGGATAGAACAGTGACAATTCTGGTATTAAATTGAGTGAAATAATTGACCCCTAAGTAGGGGGTCAGATAATTGAAAATACTCATAAGACTTTACACTCCTGTAAGGTTTTAATAAAGGTGTGTAATTGGGATAGCAGAAGACATAAAGTCTGGGCAATCAGGGACAGATCTAAGACTCCCAGGCCCAGTGCCTCCCATCCATTCTCAAACATGCAGGGCACGTGAGTCTTCAAGATAATAAGCCATCAAGAAATGTGGAAGGTACCTTGGTTTCAAGGAAGCTAAAGCAGAAGTTTACTGGGAAGTCTTTTATACCCTACTGCTCATTGAGCTAAAATAGACCAGCTAACTATACATTTTCTCTAGACAGGTTGTCCTCAACCCCAGGCCACAGACTGGAACAGGTTTCATGTGTGTTCTGTCAGAAATTGGGCCACACAGCAGAAAGAGAGCAGCAGGTGGGCAAAGAATGGAAACTCATCCCGTATTTCCACTTAGTTCCCGGTCTGAGCTCTTCCCCCTGGCAGATCCCCAACCCTCCCCTGACCTCATCCCCACCCGTCCCTCGAAAAATTGTCTCCCATAAAACCAATCCCTCGTGCCAAAAAGTTTGGGAAAACTCGTCAAAACCATGTAGACAAGTAGCATGACATACCTTCAGAGTAGGTTTGAACATTAAAAAGCATGTTATCAATCACTAGCTAGCACAATTCAGTTTTATTTTAGCTAAAAGTCAATATCTTATTTGCTTGAGTCCCTGGAAGTAAGTATACAGGTGCTCTGGGCCAGCTGCAGGTCTGCCTTATCTTTATATAGTGGGATAGGGAAAAATTTTAGGAGGAAATTATTAGAGAAGAAGACTGTTTAAAATATCCAAAGACTGTACGATTGCAAAGATGCCAAAAAACCTCTAAAGTTTCTGTGATTTTGACACCTGTCCAGTCTCCTGGATGCTGGCAGAGACATGAGTTCTGAGTCAGAGATAAAAATGCAAGAGAGCTAACTCTGTGGCACATACCGCAGTTTCAGCTATTTAGGAGGCCGAGGCATGAGGATCACTAGAGCCCAAGGGTTCTAGTCTAGACTGGGAAACCTGTTGAGACCCCATTTAGAAAAAAAGTATTAAATTTAATTTTAAAAAGTCTTGCACAGCAGGCGCCATGAACTTCAGGTTTGCCTATTCCCCTTCCCCCCTCCAAGCCTCCAGGGACAATTCCGAGCATCCCAGGACAGGTGAACGCTTAATCCACCAGAAGGGCTGCTTTACAACTTCGAATCCCAAATGTGAGGAACTGCCCATTGTAAAAGGAAACTACGCATAAAGGCAGAGAAACACATTATTCTAATTATCCTAATGTACAAAATCTCTGCCTTCCATCCACCTCTGGGAAGATACTGATGGATTTCTATCCCATCAGGTTATTATACAAATATGCTGAAAACATAACCTGGAATAAAAATTGTTGCAAGACATGCAGAAACGCAAAAGACACATGAAGTCGGTTTCACTAAGAGAAAAATACGAAAATAGGGCTAGAGAGGAGGTTACTCTATTTCAGTGTTTTAAAAGTACACTAACCCTCTGCAATGCAGAATCCAGGCCATGGCAGCGGCATGAGTGGCTGATGGATTGGCAGCTGTGTGTGAGGAGACAAGTACCTTGAAAGGCCAAGACGTTGGATGTGTCATACATGGACCTTTGTGAGCCTTTACTCCGTGGAAAGGATGAATTGGCTCCAAGCTATCCAATTGAAAATGAGTCATTGTAGATACATATGAAAATGACAGCAACACCCCCCAAAAGTGAAGGTCGGTATTCCTGGATGATCCCAGAATGATCGGATGGTGTGGCTGCCGTGTAAAGATACCCACCCACTCTAGATTCATTGGTAAGCAGAGTACATTAGGTTTCTGTTGCTTCTGTAACAAAGCACCACAGATACGGTGTTTGAAAGCATAAATCCCTTATTATCTCCCTGCTCTGTGATCAGAAGTACGGGCACGGGTGAGTGTATGTGTGCTTGGCAATGATGTGTGCATGGTTGAGGCCAGTTTCCGGCAGGGCTGTGCACCCAGGTGGTCTGGGACTGAGTTTTCTCCCAAACTCCTTCAGGATATTTGTCAAACTTGTTTGTACATGCTTGCGGAATTGAAGTCCTCATAGGACTGACATCCCACATGTCAGCTGGGGCAGCCTTTGCTCCTAGGAACTTCCCGCACTCTAAAGCTTTGCACAATGCTTCCTGTCTAGGACTGTGTGTGAAGGGAGCAGATGCTTCACCCCTCCCGATTTCCTTTGCTGCTGCACCTCTGTAACCCTAGCTATAGTAAGTCTTCTACTTTTAAGGACTCATGAGGTTGGTTGGGGTCCACCTACGTAATCCAGGATGATCCATCTATTTTAAGGCCCTTAACATTAAATTTACTGCACAGATCCTCTTTTAGTTGAACATCCTAATGTTCCACAAGTTCTAACTCTTATGATGTACTTTGGGGAGGCCAATGTTCTGAAACACACGATGGGGTCGTGAGCAACACTTGTGGACGAAGACTACAATGCAGATTTCATTTTTAAGTGGATGTAGAATGAATAGATTTTATCCATTGCAGGAATTTTTCCTGGTATGTAGAATACAGATTTGGTTGGGGTAAGAAGGAAAGGATTTGGGGGTTAAGCTGGGACCTATTCGGCACCAGGAACTAGTTTCATGGAGACTATGTTTCCCAAGATCAGGAAGCAGGGGATAGTTTTGATATGAGTCGGAAAGTAACCAATTTACTACGGTCTCCGTGCAGTTACATCTCTGCCAGGAATAATCTGTATTTGCTGTCACTTCCCAGTGCTGACACCACCATCTCAGATCCAGCTCAGAGCATCAGTTATCAGATTCTCATAAGGAGCTCACAGCCTAGTTCCCTCCCGTGCCCAGTTTACGGTAGGATTTTTGCTCTATGGGAATCTAATAGCACAGCTGATCCAACAGGAGGGAAAGCTCAGGCAGTGACTCAGGTGATGGGAGTGGCTGTAAACACAGAGGAAGCTTTGCTGGCTCACCTGCTGTTCACCTTCTGCTGTGCAGTTTTGTTCCTAGTGGGCCACAGACCAGTCCCAGTCCATGGTCTGAGAGTTGGGAACCCCAGGGTTAGACAACGGAAACTCAGAATCATATGAACATGTGGAATCCAGACAGGTGGGTGCAGCTAGGTAAATTCTATACTCCAAAAAATTACTTTCATAATAGTTGTCAAATATAAAAACTGACCAATATTATGACTTAATACATCATAAAATTAGGAAATGCAGAAGAGAAAGTTAATATGCTGAAGATTGAGAAGGGATAAGTTTAGGATAGGGGAAAGGGGTTTTGTACTTCTGTAGAGTCTTTTTCAAGCTAGTGTTCGAGCCTAGCAGAGCATTTGGTTCAGTAGTTTAAGCTGTTCTTGGTGCCGCTCGTGTGATTCACGTCTGTGGATTGATTGTTTTTTACAAGTTACAACATGTTTCATTTTCAGTTTTCACTTTTGTAAGATGATTGCTTTGTAACTTTCATTCTTTTTGCTTCCATTATTGGGTGTACTTTCCGGAATGGGAATGATTTCTCCTTTATGTACAGGCAGATACTATTGAATTATTGGAGTCATGTTAGAGTGCTATTCTTATTTATGACACATCTGTCGACATAATGCCCTATCTAGGAGCTGTGAATATGTCACCTAAGGGTGATGGAGATCTCCAAATAGTCACTTTCCAAAGTTGTAACTAGCACTTGCTTTAAATTGGTATGATTATGTCTAAGCTATGTGATTTGGAAGAATGGTACGGACACACATAGACTCGATTGCTTTTATGTGTTTCTTCCTACCATAGATCTAAATACATTTTTTTAAATCTCTTGACTGAATATAACAGTCATGTGATTTCTTTTTCTCTATGAATCTAGTTAATTGGTTTGTGTTTCAGGGCTTTTTATTTATTTATTTATTTGCATGTAAGTTTTCTTTCTTTCTTTCCCTGAACAAGTTGTTTGCATTCTCAGAATGTCTTAGATGTCCATGGTTATCTGCGTCCCAAATTACTTCGCCTTTTTTTTTTTTAATAATTTTATTGAATCATAATTATGTACATTGGTGCAATCACAGGGCACGATTCATATACATTCAGAAATATTTTGATCATACTGTTACAGATATCCTTCATGGCATTTCCTTGATCACTGTATAAA
>CAUYON010035018.1:0-29773 GCA_963573935.1 Arctocebus calabarensis
GAAATTTGTTTGTTGTGTAGGATATCAGGAGACATGTTTTACCAACAGCACCATCGCCTACCACAACGCACTTAATTGTCTGCATTGCTGAAATAGTTTTATATCCACTTTAAATATTTCAAATCTGATGTTGACCTCAGCATCTCCACCGGGGCGTTGGCAGCACTCTATAATTGATTTTTTAATAGTGATTTTATATACTGGAAATTTACTGATTTTTTAAAATCAGTTCTATGGGGGGGTTTGTATGTATAAGATCATGTCATCAGCAAACAGAAAATTTAACTCCTTCCTTTCCTATTTAGGTGGTTTTTATTTTTTTTCTGGTATGATTGCTCTGGTTAGGACTTCTAGTACTGTGTTGAAAAAAGAAGTAGAATGGGGATCCTTGTCTTGTTTCTACTCTTAGAGGAAAACCTTTCAACTTTTCATTATGAGTGTGATGTTAGCTGTGGACTTGTCATTGGGTTTTTGGTGGACATTGCATTGAATGAGTAGGTCTCTTAGGGTGGTATTGACATCTTAAAATTAAGAATATCAGGTCTTCTAGTCCATGAACACAGGGTGTTTTTCCCATTTTTTGGTGTCTTCCTTAATTTATTTCATAAACATTTTGTATTTTTCAGTGTATGTCTTTCTACTTTATTCTTTGTAACGGAATTCTTAGATTTCTTTTTTTCATTTTCTTTTCTGCCCATTCACGGGTAGTATATAGAAACACAAATAATTTTTGCATGTTGAGTTTGTTATTAGTTCTAAGAATTTTTGTGTAATATTTGTGATTTTCCTGGGTTTTTTTTTAATTTCAGAACACTTGTAGATTTACATAATTGCTGTGATGCATATTACAGAGAATTCCCATATGCTCCACACTCAGTTTCTCCTATTTATGTTAATCTTGCATTAGCATGGGACATTTGTCACAGTTAAGGAACTGATATTGATACATTATAATTAATTAAACTCTATGCTGTATTTATATTTCCTCAGTTTTTTCCCTAATACCATTTTTTCTGTTCTGGTATTTCATTCAGGACACCACCTTACATTTAGTCATCATTTCTTAGGCTCCTCTTGACTTTGACAGTTTCTCAAGCTTTCCTTGTTTTTGATGACCTTGATAGTTTTGAGTATTAATTATCAGGTATTTTGTACAGTGTCGCTCAGTTGGTATTTGCCTGATGTTTTTCTCATGTTTAGGCTGGGTAATGCATTTTTAGGGAGACTGCAGAAGCAATTTTAATCACATTATGTCAAGGGTATACTATCAATATGACTTAATGCTGTCAATGTTAACTGTGAACATCTTGCTGAGGTAGTGTTTATCAGGCCTTTCTGGGGTAAAGTTACTTTTTACCCCATTTCATAATGTACTCTCTGGAATAAATCACTTTGGACAATCCACAATGAAGAGTGGGGAGTTCTATGCCACCACCTTGAGTCTGAGATATCTACATAAATTATTTGAAATTCTTGTGGACGGGAGATGTATGTTTTGTCTCTCATTTATTTATTTGTTCAATCATTTATTTGTGTCAATATGTACACATAGATATTTCTTTTAAACTTTGGATTGTAGTCCAATACTACTTTATTTTGTTTCTCAAATTGTTCTACCTTTGGCCTTGGGAGCTTTTTAGTTACCGCCTGTGTCCCTTTGACATACCTCCATTGTCTGGGGACCTTTTTCTTTTAATCACGATTTTTGTTCTGCCTTATGCCATGAATAAAATATTTCTACCATATGGCAGAATTTCATGTTTCTTAAAACATCCATAATTGACCCCTCTAGTCATCTCTAGACAAAACGTGTCCCACTCATTCCTTCAGACATTCCTCATGTGATGGATTTATTGAGTCTTTACTCTCCTATCTACTTTCTTCTGGAACATTCCCTTTTTTTCAGTTACTTGAGCTACCTCCTTTCACTTTCCTTATCATCCACAACAACTATAAAATTTAAGGTAAATCAAAGGTATTTGTTATTATGAAAACTATTTATGATAGTACATATTACATAAGCTGCATCACTAAATGAATAAATAACCCTTGTATTAGAATGATGATGCCTAGGAATTAGAGGGGTAATATAATGCTTCTATTTGTATAGAGCTTGATATTTTTCAAAGCTATTTAGGAACCCATTAATTCAACTCCTCTAAATTCTTTGTGAAGTCAGTAGGGCACTTAGTTGTAGGCCCAGAAAACTAAGGTTCAGAGAGGCTGCCTTGTCCAAAGTCACCATATGTGTTTGACAGATTGGGTTCTCCTGACACTTACTCCAGTAACCTTAACCTTTTGTTTAAACTTCAACTGTGTAGGCTAATATTTGTTTTTCAGACATGCAACCATTAATCAGAATTGTTCATACATTTGCTTATGAGCTGAACTTAGAATCCTGGTATAACATGAGATATGAAAGGTAAATCTGAAATGAAAACATTTAAGAAATATATTTTAAAAATAAAAACCATTTTGTATGCTAGTGGATGTCGATTGGGTGGTCAAGCCACAATCTAGAAAGCAGATGTTAAGCTTTGGGAATAGAAGTGTGGACAGAACAAAAAGGAATGTTTTCTAATTGTCCTTACTTGCTGTGGATATTAGGCAGCTAGCTTTGTGTAGTTTTCATCCCTTATCAAATACTAATGGAAAGGTGCTGATGTGTGGTTAATCTCAAATGGTATATAATCCCCAAATAATTTATACAATAATATCCCGTCACACATATACACCCCAGTGCCCCATTGCTGCTCTTCTATTTTGGAGGTTGCAGAGACTATACTGTGAGATTTGGCAAATGGCACAAACTTTTATTCCTGGGCTGTCTCTGTTCATTCACATCTAGGGTAAGAAGTTAGTTGGAGACTTGTCACTTATTCCTTTATATAAGGAGGTGGGGAGGAAAAAAGCTAGAAAATTTTTCTCCCTTACTACCTGATCACTCTCTCAATGTTAAGACTAGTTTGTACAAACAGGAATTTATGGCATGTACAGGATATTTAAAATAACAATTCTCTGGGATAAATTCTTGCCATATACAGAGTCTGCTGCTTTAAAATTATCTGTTGAAGCTGGGCACAGTGGCTCATGCCTATAATCCTAGCACTCTGGGAGGCAGAGGCAGGTAGATTGCCTGAGCTCACAGGTTCAAGACCAGCCTGAGCCAGAGTGATACCTCATCCCTCGGGCATTGTGGCAGGTGCCTGTAGTCCCAGCTACTTGGAAGGCTGAGGCAGGAGAATCGCTTAAGCCCAAAAGTTTGACATTGCTGTGAGCTGTGACACCAAGGCACTCTGCCAAGGGTGACATAGTGAGACTCAGTTTCAAAAAAGAAAAAAATCAGTTGAAAAGAAACAGCCAGCTATCTGTGGCGCCACCTACTGGCCAGGATGGGATAGGAAAAGTGCTCTGAAGTTTAGACGATAAATGAGAAAGGCTGAATGAATTTCAGGACTGAGAGTAGGGGAGTATGGTATCCAGAGAAGGAGGAGGGCAACAAAGAGGCTGAGAGCTAAACTTTTAACTTTGGTGCCATAGGATGGGAAAGTTACAGACACTGGCCTTACTTGGAGAGTGGGGATTGTTGAGGAGGAGAAACTCTCACTTTCTATTAAATCTTAGCTTCAATATTTTCTGGATTTGAATTGGAGGGTTGATAGAAGAACCTTGGAAGCATGACTAAGTAGTTGAGTCTGTTATGGAGAAAAGGGAAATGGGGCAGGGTTTTAATTATGTGAACCTATGAAATTTATTTCTTTGCCACCTGAGAGAAAGAAGTTCTCATGCAAATTGAATAAGGAATATGACTTCTTCTCTGATTCCTTCTACTGGAGAAAAACTAACTCTGTGGAAACGTGAACTTTATAATGTTCTCTCACTCCCAAAAGGATTAGTTATTGTAAATGTCCTTAACAATCTCCTTCCCTAGATAGGGGTAACTATGTTAGTGGCAAAGCCAGGTCATAACTCTAGGTTCAAAAGGTAATGACTGACCTGGTGGTTAAGCAGCTTTACATAAATTTAGGAGAATAGAATTTCTGCAAAGGTCCCATGAGCTCAAGATGAGACTTTAGAAAAGTCTAGTATCCATAGATGTTATCTGATTCTATGAACATGTTTGCTCAATAGTTTAAAAATCTTCCAATTTGCCTGAATTCAGTCTTTCCATCTACACTTTAGGTGCCACATCTCCTCATTCTCTTTCATCTCTTCTTCCTTTCTCAGTATTTGTTGAGTACACAAGATTAAATAAAATAATTTTAATGCTGCACCCAAAATGAAATGGCTTGCTTTGCTGTGACTTTAAGGCCAGGCATGAGATACTGTATACAGGTCTTAGCTTCCTCATTAGAGGAACCTTTTCAATCTTTAAAAACAGGATAAAAAAACTTACATTTTCAATTCATTATTTTCTCTGAAGCATGAAAGCTAAGAACTAGATGGTAAAGATAGATAGTAAACTCAAAGGGAAAAAAGGCCAAGTCTCTTTTCATTCTTGTATTTTAGCTTCTTGAATAATAAAATAAAACACCCTCAATTTTCTATTATCAGAAGTCATCTGCTTAGTGGATTATTCAGACTCTCGTTTCTTCATCCTTTAGGTATTTGGTGTCATTTCTCCAAAGCTTTTAAAAGTGTATTTTCTAATTCTACTAGACGGGCATTCACAGGGTTTAGGCATATAAGGGAAACAGAAAATTGTGGGGGCAAAAATAAGTTAATATTCTAGTACTTTCATTCCTTAAGACCTAAGCCAGCATCTTTATTTTATTTTATTTTTTATTAGATCATAACTGTATACATTACTGCATTTATGGGGTACAAAGTGCTGATTTTATATACAGCATCTTTATTTTAAAAAGCAACTGTCTAGCTTCTCCTCCTTGCCCACCACCTTTTCCATACATACATAATCTCTCCCTCTTTGACTCTCTCCTGAGCAAGTTTGGCAGACAGAGTAGTTTGAGGCCTCAAAAATACTCTAACTCTAAGAAAGAAACTAAATTCTGCCTCTGACATTCCATGCCCCCTGTAGTTTTAATTAGGTGTAAATTCTTCTGTGCTCCTTTGAAACATGATTTGAGGATCTCAGGGAGATGGCAGATAGATGGAGTATTAATGCAGGGTGATGTTTCTCAATTCACAGTGCCCATGCAACATTTATTGTCATTAAAATAGTGTCATTCAAATGAAGTGGCTGATGTTGGAAAATGAATGCAAAGTTGATCATTGTTCTGTGAATCTGGGCTTTGATGAAGAAACTGAATTAGAACCAGCACTTCAACTCTGCTTATGCAATATGTATCTATGTATCTGTCACTTAGTATCAAAACCCTTGAGACTCTAACAGACACTAAGGCTATTTGGAGGTCTTGAGGATAAAAATACCTGTCTCTCTTACTTTACCAGGCTGTAGGAAGAATGAGGAAAATAATATGTATAAAATGGTCTGAGAGCTTAGAAAGTAAAACATAGATGTTTTGTTAGTCTTCTGTAAGATCATTGGTTAATTCCCCAGAGAATGAAAGTGTCAAGGAAGCCCTGTCACAATTTTTTTTTTATTCCAACCTTAAGTTTTCATTTTCTTCTAATACTCAGGTTAAAAATAAATTGACTCTTTTCTATCTTGTGTTTAGCTTTTGTCTCTCTGCATTGAGGCTTTGAATTGACAAAACTCTTTGGGTCTTCAGAGCTGGTCAATGATGGTTAGGTTTAAACATTAAATAATCAAACAGAAGTAATTAGGTTTTATGGCTTGTGGTCAAGTCAATGAATTTTGGTTCATAGAATTTCTGAGAGGAAAAATTTCATATTTAGGAATTGGTGAAAACTTTTCTCAAAATGTCTCTTGCAAATTCAAGTGTTTCTGACTGAGTGTAACTATTTTGTAATAGCCTATCTTGAGAACATTCCCCACATTTCTGTACTGTTTGATTTGTGACTTTCCTCTAGGTTGAGCTGTGAAAAGGTAAGGGGAACAGGAGCCATTTTAGAGAAGTAGAATAGGCTGAATCAAATGCCTAGAGCATAATTAATTCAAAACTGAAGCCCTGGCCTGCCCAGTCTCATACTCCACATCAATAATTTCTCCTTGGCCAAAGTCATAAGCATCTGTGGCAAAATCTCATACTCTTTCCTAAATAAATTCATCAAGTTAAACCTCAGTTTTTTTTTTTTTTTGCCAAGGTTTTCTCTGCATTATCCTGTAATTTAAATGAAGCTTAAAGATGAGAGCCATTAAATAGCAACACAAACAAATAGAACAATAATAACAAAACTTTATGTCATGGCCCTCAGAGGTCAATTTAATGTGATTAGCAGCATAAAACTTTACAGAGGCCTTTGCTGGGGGATTAACATCAACAGCATCTTTCAATGTGTTCCCACATGTTGCCATTCTTTCACTTTGGCATTATTTATTGATTATAGCAGAAAAAAATATTTGTACCTATTAAACCTTTTAACTTCCTTTCAGCTTTTCCTAAGTAAAAGTATAACTGTACCAGTATTACTAAACTGTTGTCAAGGCTAAAAATCTTTTAAAATATGTTCACATTCCTGGTTACAAAGGCAAGCATTGAGGCAGAGCTGCTCTGCCTGCTTTGATTTATATCAAGGGTAAGACTGTGTGTATGTGTGTTTATGCAGGAGAGGGTAGTAAGTAGAGCAAGAGGTTTAAGGAAGGAGTGGGGCTGGAAAGAAAAAAACTTTCAATGAATTGAAACTGCATAATGAAAAAGGTTCTGAAATTTAATTATAAAAATGGCTCTGTTTTTTCTCTCACCTCCTCCTCTCTCTCCTTTCCTCTTCCCCACCTTCCCCAAAAGCACCAAAGTAAAATGAAACTGTCAGATCTAAGCCACACACCCACTCTAGGTCTGTTTTGAGAAAGGCATTTTTTTTTCTCCCCTTATTTACTTTATAGCAGTGGTAACCAGTTCACAGCAGTTTGCAGTAACATTGTGGAGCTTTGCCACTGTTCTTCTTGGTCCCCTCCCCTGTGCTACTTACTCTGGTCTGGTGAGCATGGTCAAAGCTTCAAATTATTGCTGTGGCCACATATCTCACCACCTATTGTGGTTTCACACTTGGCTATTGGGTACTCAGTCACTGTTCCTCTGACATAATGGCCTGAAAGAGGTGAAAATGGGGTTTCTGAATTTGAAAATACTAAAGTGGAGGGTGTATTTGCCCCTATGGCTGCAGGTTATGTTCAGATTTTTTTTTTTTTTTTTTGCAGTTTTTGGTTGGGGCTGGGTTTGAACCCGCCACTTCCGGCATATGGGGCTGGCACCCTACTCACTGAGCCACAGGTGCCTCAGGTTTTTTTTTTTTTTTTTGAAAAGCATAAAAATGTTTAATTAACCTAAGAATCAAGATTGTCTGTGAGAATATGTATGTAATTTATAATATAGTTTAGGGCAGACCTGCATTATTTAATATTAGAGTTTTTCTTTTCTTTGTTTTGTTTTTTTTTTATTTCTGTCTAGGACTCTAAAGAGTACCTGTACTTGAGTTAGTATTTCTTCAGGCTAGTTGTCAATTTTCAACTGCATTAAAATAGAGAATTTGAGTTTTCTTGATCTTTTTTGGCTCCTCCTCTCTTCTAATTGGTTCTTTCTCCTCAAAATAAACTTGTACTTAATTAACAAAGCTATTCAGTTTTAATACTTCCCATGAAAGCCAATCTTTTACACTCTGTTAGGAATATCTTCTTTATATGCAATACATGCTTCTTCTGTAGTTGATTGAGAGAGATATGTAGTTCTAGGATCAAAATTCTAGAACAGGATTAGGGTCACTGGAAGTACAGCCAAGATGAGGAAAAAGGCTCATGGGACAAGAGCTGGAATGTATGTTGTAGTGAGCTGTGGGAAGGAGGAAGAAACTCAGTACATATTTGGTGGAAAGGAGGTTTACTGGGTCAGGAAAGACCTAAGAAAAGCAGCCAGAAATAAGAAAACTCAAAAGAGTGTGTCTTTGATTATGATTGTTCACCAAACAACCCTTATTGCTCTCTGTTTTTACTGAGCTATCTATCCTTCAGCTGTCTCTGGGATGTACACAACATATACCTCAGTGTTCTCATTCCTTTGTAGTCCTTATTAGCACTCTTTTTTTATGGCTTTTCAGAGCCCAGAATTAGATATGCCAACTCAGGAAGAATTTAATTAGTACTCTGAAAAGATGGATTTACCATTCTGACTTGTATTTGTGTACCATACAACCATGTGTACACTTAACAACTACCTTGCTGATTAGTACTCTTTATGGTCCTTTGTGATCCTGTAATCCTTTGAGTGTTAATTTCTCAATCTGATTTTGACAGGGATTAAAATAAATAACTAAATAAATAATAGGGTTCTAAGGTTTGGGAAACAATTTGAAATTTAGAGGACTTTGAGTTTTTAAACTAAATAATATTTCCTTTATAATTTTGGTTCCCATGCCTATTTAGTCTTTGCCACATCTATGCACCAACAACAGAAAACCTTTTGACAACTGTTGTTACTACTGGGTATCCATCCATTTCATGTGATTTTCATTTTTAAAGTCTAGTAAGTTGCTTCCTCATCCTATTCTATTCTTTTCTGGTGTTCTGCTTTGGCCCTAGGAATTAAAATATCTCATCCTGCCCCTCACAGTTTATTTCTGTCTCTCAGATTTAAAGAATGAAGCACTAGCAAAAATAATAAGCATCTTATAATTTTACAGTACTTAAAATTTTCAAGGTACTTTCACATCCATTATATCATGTTATCCTCTTCTCACCTCAACATGGTAAGAAGGACTTGGATTATTGCTCCCATTCTATCTCAAGGCCATATAGGAAACTAAGAGCAGAGCCAATAAGCTTTCTAGGTAAATTAGTTTCACTGCACTGAATCCACTGAATCCCCAGCTTAATTACTCTCCTGCTATTTTTTGTAAACTGAATATATATACATATATATGTATATATAGGAATTTGCTTAGAAAATATGAAAATTTGCTGAGACACCAAATAGAAAATCATATGGCAGGGAACCAAGTGTGGAGGGGCCAAACTGGGTCACCTGGTACTTGAACACATCTTGGGAAACTAGGTCAAAAATGAAGTGAACACAATCCTAAATTAGGCCATCACAGAGAGGACTCATTACTAGGTGGCAGGGGCCCTTTCCTGTTCTTTAGAGGGACTTTTGGTTGTGAAAACTCTGAACCTCTTCTCTGTACTAGAAAGACTGATAAGGATAACTAGTTAATCCTGCATCTATTTTTGTAATGTGGCAATTTTAATGCTTATTAGAGCCAGGCTGGGGAATCTTTTTTGTCTAAGGCAGTAGTTCTCAAGGGGAATTTTCCCATTTGAGACAATTGGCAAGGTTTGGAGACAGTATTTGTCACAACTTGGTTGGAGGTTATTACTTGTATCTAGAGGCCAGGTATGCTTCTCAACCACCAATTCAAAGGACAGCTCTTCCTCCCCACACGCACATAGCAAATAATTATCTTACCCAAGATGGCAAAAGTACCCAGATTGAGAAACCCTGGTCTAAGTGAATAAGCCTGGGTCCCAGAGAATTTGCTTTGATTTGATCTCTGCTTTTTCCCCTAGAATTTCTCTCTCTTTCTTTTTCTCTCTCTCTCTGTCATTGGAGTTTATCCATTTAACTAAATACAGGAGGGGTCCTGAGGGCACCTGAATAGTATCACTATGCTTTAAAGAAACAATTGTGCTTCATGGTAAACCTGAGGGGAGATTCACTTGGGGTACCTGGCTCCTCTGAGGTTGTAGTTACAGCACATATGCCTAGGGCAGAAAGTCATCTGCGTGTGTGTGTCATTGCTTTGTGTCTTTCTTCTGGCTCTCTAGTAATTCTTAGACTTCATAGGCATCAGTTACTACTAGTGGAGTGGGCATCAGGGGTTTCTTGTCAACTTTAAGGCATAGATCTGGCAAGAAGTGCCTAGAAGCTGTCTGAATAAATAATTTGGGGGTTTGGGGATGGTTTGGATTCTTTCTCTTAGATAGGCTAAGACAAGAGGTGGGATGGGAGATGGTATTTGTCATGGCTGCCTGGGCTTTTCTCTAGGTGTCTTATGTGTAAGAAGATATTGTTACAAACCCAGCCACTGCAGCTGTCAATGTGAGGGGTCTAAGAAGAGAATAGTGTGCATGGGAAGAGGGGAGAAGAGATACAGCCATTGGCATGAAGAAGAGATGCCTTAGCATCTAGGTATGTGTTTGTAGTTTTGTATGTGGGCTTCAGTTCAAGGCCCTTTCATTTTGTATGTGGGCTTTCAGTTCAAGGCCCCAGTGGAAACAATCTCCTTTCCACTCCAATTTCCATTGACTGATTGTGACTAACATTTTTGATTTTGGCATTATAGGTAATAAATGAAGCTGTTTCTCTTAGACTTTGCCATAGTGCTGGTGTTTAAGTAGGAAAAAAGGCTAAATTGTGAAGGTTTTAAAGTTATTCTGGATTGGGTAAAATTATAAAACTTTTATAGCAAAAATTTAACAATAAAATGGATAGAACTTTAAAAAAATTAGTTGCTGTATCTATTAATCCATATTAATTATTGCCAGAGTATGCCTAGGTTTACCATCAACTTTCTTCAACTTTTTTGTGTTTTGTTTTCCTTTTATTAAGTCATAAACACATAGATCATGAATACTCTTATGCATTTGTAGGGTACAATGTGTTGATTTTTTGTACAGTATGGAATGCTTACATCAAATTAATTAATATGGCTTTCACCTAATTTACTTAATTATTATGTGGAGACATTTATGTTCTATACTTGAAAGATTTGACTTGTACCCTTGCAATATGCTCCATAGGTGTGGTCCCACCATTTACCTTCCCTCTTTCAAACCTCCCTCTCCCCTCCCATCCCCCTCCACTTCTCTCCTTCATCCCAGGCTATAGTTGTGATCTATATTTCATAAGAAAGTGTGAGTAATTATAAATTGATTTCATGAAAGTACTGAATGCATTACTTTTTCCTCCATTCTTGAGATACTTTACTAAGAAGAATATGTCCCAGCTCCATCCATGTAAACATAAAAGAGGTAAAGTCTCCATCCTTTTTAAGGCTGCATTGTATTCCATGGTATATATATACTATAATTCAGTAATCCACTCATGGGTCAATGGGCACTTGGGATTCTCCCATGACTTTGCAATTATGAATTGAGCCACAATGAATAATCTGGTGCAAATATCTTTGTTGCAAAGTGATTTTTTTGACTTTTGGATATATACCTAGTAGGGGAATTGCAGGATTAAACAGCAGGTCTACTTTTATATCCCTGAGCATTCTGAAAACTTCTTTCCAAAAGGAACATATTAGCTTGCATTCCCACCAACAGTGCAAAAGTGTTCCCTTTTGTCCACATCTACTCCAACATCTGTAGTTTTGGGATTTTTGCTATGTGGGCTATTCTTGCTGGAGTTAAATGATATCTCAAGTGGTTTTGATTTGCATTTCTCTTATGATTAAAGATGATGAGCATTTTTTCTTGTGTCTGTGGGCGATGTGTCTGTCTTCTTCAGAGAAGCTTCTGTTCAAGTCTCTTGCCCACAATGAAATGGGATCACTTGTTCTTTTCTTATTAATAAGTTTGAGTTCTCTGTGGATTCCAGTTATCAGACCTTTGTCAGAAACATAACCTGCAAATATCCTCTCCCATTCTGAGGGCTGTCTACTTACTTTACTTACTGTGTTCTTGGCAGTGCAGAAACTTGTTTGATCAGATCCCAGTAATGCATTTTTGGTATTGCTTCAGTTGTCCAGTGGATCCTCCTCATAAAGTATTCTCTCAGGCTAATTTCTTCAAGTGCTTCTCCTGCACTCTCTCCAAGAATCTTTAGAATTTCATGTCTTAACTTTAAGTCTTTTATCTAGTGAGAGTCAATTTTTGTTAATGGTGAAAGGTGTGGATCCAGTTTCTGTCTTGTAGAAGTCGCCAGCCAGTTACCCAGCACCATTTGTTAAATTGAGACTCTTTCCCCCAATTTATATTTTTGATAGGCTTATCAAATATCAAGTGATGATAAGTACCTGGCTTCATCTCTTGGTTCACAATTCTGTTCCATATATCTACCTCTCTATTTTTATGCCAATCTTACCATGCTGTTTTGATCACTGTAGATTTATGATATAGCCTGAAGTCTGATAATGTGATACCTCCTGATTTGTTTTTATTTCTGAGTAATGTCTTGGCTATCTGAGGTTTTTTCTGTTTCTATATAAAATGAAGTACTAATTTTTTCTTTTTAACGTAGGACAGTGGTGTTTTAATAGGGATTGCATTAAATCTGTATATTGCTTTAGGTAGTATGGACATTTTAACAATGTTGATTCTTCCCAGCCTTGAGCATGGGATGTTTTTTGATTTGTTAACATCTTCAGCTACTTCTTTTATCAGAGTTTCATAGTTCTCTTTATAGAGATCTTTCACATTCTTTGGTAGATAAATTCTCAAATATTTCATCTTCTTTGGCACTACTATAAAAGGGATAGAGTCCTTGAATTTTTTTCAGCTTGACTACTGTTGGTATATATAAATGCTACTGATTTGTGAATATTGATTTTGTAACCTGAGACACTGCTATATTCCTTGATCACTTCTATGAGTTTTGTAGTTGAATCCCTGGGATTTTCCAGATATACAATCATATCATCTGTGAAGAGTGAAAGTTTGATCTCCTCTGACCCTATATGGATACCCTTGATTGCCTTCTCTTGCCTGTTACAATGGCTAAGACTTCCATTACAATGTTAAATGGCAGTAGAGACAGTGGGCAACCTTGCTTGGTTCCTGATCTGAGTGGAAATGTTTTCAATTTTACTCCATTCAGTATAATATTGGCTGTGGGTTTGCATACATGGCCTCTTATTAATTTAAGAAATGTCCCTTCTACACCTTTTCTTAAGTGTTCTGATCATGAAAAGATGCTGGATATTATCAAAAGGTTTTTGTGCATCAATCGAGAGAATCATATAGTCTTTGATTTTTAATTTGTTTATGTGATGTATTATATTTTTAGATTTATGTATAGTGAACCATCCCTGACACCCTAGGATAAAACCCACTTGGTCATGGTGCATAATTTGTTTGATGTGTTTCTGGATTCTGTTTGTTAGGATCTTATTGAATATTTTTGCATCAATATTCATTAGGTATATTGGTCTATAATTTTCTTTTCTTGTTGGATCTTTTCCTGGTTTGAGGTTCAGGGTGATGTTTGCTTCATAACACGTTGGGAAGTATTCCTTCTTTTACTATGTTTCAGCAAAGGTTAAGTAATATAGGTACTAGTTCCTCTTTAATCTTTTGGTAGAATTCTGGTGTGAAGCCATCTGGTCCTGGAGTTTTCTTTCTGAGATATTTTGTATAGTTGATGCTATTTCAGAGCTTGATATAGGCCTGTTCAACATTTCCGCTTCTTTCTGACTAAGTCTAGTAAGGTGGTATGCTTCCAAGTATTGGTCTATTTCATTCAGATTTTCATATTTCTGAGAATAGAGTTTTTTGTAATATTCATTAAGGATTTTATGAATTTCTAAGGAGTCTGTTGTTATTTCGCCTCTGTCATTTTTTTTTTCTGATTGATGGAAATTAGGTATTTTACTCTTTTATTTCTGGTTAGGTTAGCCAAAAGTTAATCTATTTTATTGACCTTTTCAAAAACCTAACTTTTTTTTTTTTTTTTTTGAGATAGAGCCTCAAGCTGTCACCCTGGATAGAGAGCTATGACATCACAGCTCACAGCAACCTCCAATTCCTGGGCTCAAGCGAGTATCTTGCCTCTGCCTCCCAAGTAGCTGGGACTACAGGTGCCTGCCACAACACCCGGCCATTTTTTGGTTGCAGCCATCATTGTTGTTTGGTGGGCCTGGGCTGGATTCGAACCTGCCAGCTCAGGTGTACGCAGCTGGCAGTTTAGTCCGTTGAGCCACAGGTGCCGAGCCAAAAACCCAAGTTTTTGATTCATTGATCTGTTGTATAATTCTTTTGGTTTTGATTTCATTTAATTCTACTCTAATTTTGGTTATTTCTTTTCTTCTGCTGGGTTTGGGATTAGAATGTTCTTCCTTTTCCAGTTGTTTGAGATGTCCCATTGAGTTGTTGACTTCCTCTCTTTCTGTTCTCTTGAGGAAGTCTTGCAATGCTATAAATTTTCCTCTTGGGACTGCCTTTGCAGTATCCCTGAGGTTCTGGTAATTCATGTCTTCATTATTGTTTTGTTCCAAAAATTGTTAATTTCCTTCTTAATCTCATCTATGACCCAGCTATCATTCAGCATAAGGTTATTTAGTTTCCATGTTTTTGTATGAGTATGCAGATTCCTGTTGTTACTGAGTTCAACTTTTATTCCATGATGGTCTGAGATGATACAAGGAAAAATTTCTATTCTTTTATATTCTCTGAGGTTTGACTTGTGACCTAAGATGTGATCAATTTTGGAGGATGTTCCATGAACTGATGAGAAGAAGGTGTATTCAGTTTTGTTAGGATGAAATGTTCTATAGATGTCTGTTAAATCCAGTGGTTGAATGGTTAAGTTTAAGTTCACAATTTATTTGCTTAGTTTCTTATTGGAGCATCTATCCAACACTGACAAAGGGGTGTTAAAATCTCTGACTATTATGGTACTGGAGGATATCAAGTTGCTCATGTGTGTTTGGGTCTCTCTTCTAAGTTGAGGAGCATTCTGGTTGGGTGGTAAATGTTAATAATTGAAATCTCATCATGTTGAGTGTTTCTCTTAACAAATATGAAGTGAACAACCTTATCTTTCCTTACTTTTGTTGGTTTAAAGCCTTTTATTATATCTGTGAATAAAATTGCAATGCCTCCTTTTTTCTGATTTCTGTTTGCCTGGATTCCAGATGCCTATCCCTTCACCCTGAGTCTATATTCATCTTTTAAGGTAAGATGAGATTCTTGTATGCAGCAGATATCTAGCCAGAGTTTTTGTATCCATCATCCAAACTGTGCTTCTTTAGAGGACATATTAAGCCATTGACATTAATTGAGAATATTGATAAGCCTGGTAGTATTTTGGTGTCGAGTTTTCAAAAGTCCAGTAGACATTTTTAATCCTTTCACCACTGTGAAAGTTGGGATTTGATCAAAAGTTTCTGAGTGAGTTTACTTTGGTGGTGGAGCATTGTGCTGGTCATTTTGGATGATGGGTCTGAGAATATCCTGGAGAGCTTGTTTAGTAATGGCAAATTTCTTCAACATGTGAATGTCATTAAAGTATTTAATTTCTCTAACATAAATGAAACTCAGTTTATCTGGATACAGGATCCTGGGTTAAAAGCTGTTTTGTTTTAAATGGTTGAACGTCAATGATTATCCTCTTCTGACTTGCAAAGTTTCAGCAGAGTGATCCACAGTCATTCTAATATTCCTCTCCTTGTAGGTTATGGTTTTCTTACATCTGGCTGCTTGAAGAATTTTCTCCTTCATATTAACTTTGGTGAAGTTAATTATAATGTGTCTGGGAGATAGTTTATTTGAATTGAGTCATGCTGGGGTTGTGAAACTCACTGCTATCTGAATTTCAGTATTCCTTGCCATGTTTGGGAAGTTCTACTTGATTATCTCTTGGAGTAGAGCATCTGAGCCTTCTGGAACAACCTCATCACCTTCAGGAATTCCGATAAGGTGAATGTTTGCTTTTCTGGAGTTGTTCCACAGCTCTCTGAGAGAATGATCTGCTTTTGCTCTCCCCTTCTCTTACTCCTTGAGCATTTGGGAGCATTCAAAAGTTTTGTCTTCAATGCCAGAAATCCTTTCTTCTGCCTGCTACATTCTGTTAGTGAGGGATTTTACTCTACTCCTCACAAGTTGAAAGGCTGCCAATTCTTTTCTCAATGTGTCAAAATTTTTGGTGATTTTGTCTTTGAATTCATTGAATTGTTGAGACAACTTTAGAATTATTCCTAGAATTTCTAATTCCAACTTTACCTCCATTGTGTTAATCTTTTTGGCCATTCTTATTCCAAACTCAATTTCTGACATCTCAGCTATTTGTTTATGAATGGGGTCTTCTGGTGTCTGGTTTGTCATTCCTTGGGGGAGTTGATCTACTCTGATTATTCATGTTGCCAGAATTTTTCTGCTGCTCTCACCTCATAATTATTTTTCATCATTTGGCTAGATAAGCAGGTAAGGCGAAATTGGATTTGGGGCTCTTGGAGGTGTGATTAACCAGATCTTTGTGAAAGAGCTGGGACTGGTGACTGCATCTTTTCCCCTACAGCTTTGCAAAGGACCCATACAGTACTATAGCCTGAGACTCTGGGCATCTGCTTGGTGTGGTTGGGCTAGGTGGTTCTGTCTTGTATTTGGCAGGTCTCTGTCCAATTCTAGTGAATCAGTGACTCTGGGTTGCAGTCTCAGCTGAAGTTTGCTTCCTTGGAGTCGCAGCTTGCCTCAGCAGAGGTGAAGTGCAGTTATCACTCTTCTCTCTCAGCTTGGCTCAGCTTTATTGAGTACTTTCTGGTCATTATCCTTCTCTCTGAATGGGTGCTTCTGTTGAAAGCTGGCTCCATTTGGCCATCTTCCAGATCATAGATGATCTTTTTTTGTATTTTGAAAATATAAAGGATTACAAACTTGCTCACATAAACAGTATGGAAATGGAAATTTTGCTATGTAATGTTACCCGATTCTTTGAATTCCTTTCAAGTTATTTGATACAAATTACAATGATCTATTAACAAATAATATTTTAAAGGTTTATAAACTGAACATCTTAGTTTTGTAGAAAATAAAGTATTAGAAGCCATATATCTTGCCAAAGTATCCATTGCCCAGTTAACGAAATAATTGACTTCATCAATACCTACACTAATATTAGGGCTTGTTTCTTTATTCAGTGCCCTGGAGGTTTTTACACCCTGGGACTTTACATGTAGTTAAGATTCAGAATGGGTAAGAAGTATATATTTATTTGGTAAAGAAAAGGAAAGGACCACAGTGGAAAAGGACTCCTTAACCACAGAGGCTTTTTAAAGCAGTTAATATTTAGAAAAAGGTCCATGTGGAAGTTGAGGATCTGCAAATGGATCCCCTTAAAACTATCATTGCCTGCACACTCCTTGCAATATCTTCGTGATGTGGACCACAGTTTTAAGAATGCTATTATTCAGCATTTAGAATACTTCTTTGTCAAGTACTCCAAAAGAAGTAAATGAATACCTGTATTTATTAGAATTGTGGAATGGATGTATTAATAGTAGAATCCTTGTGTTCATTAGTCATCATCATCTAAGTGACCTAAAGATGCCCCATCTTCATTCCAAACTGATGAGACTATCATATCATGTATTCCCTCTTTTTTTTTGAGACAGAGGCTTACTTTATAACCCTCAGAAGAGTGCTGTGCTGTCTCAGCTCAAGGCAACCTCCAACTCCTGGGCTTAGGTGATTCTCTTGCTTCAGCTTCCTGAGTAGCTGGGACTACAGGTGCCTGCCACAATTCCTGGCTATTTTTTTTGTTGTAGCTTGGCTGATGCCAGGCTCAAACTCTCCACTCTTGGTACATGGGGCCTGTGCCCCACCCACCAAGCCACCCATATCACCTATTCTTTTTTTTTTTTTTTTTTTTTGAGACAGAGCCTCAAGCTGTCACCCTGGATAGTGTGCCGTGGCATCACAGCTCACAGCAACCTCCAGTTCCTGGGCTCACGTGAGTCTCCTGCCTCCGCCTCCCAAGTAGCTGGGGCTACAGGTGCCCGCCACAATGCCCGGCCATTTTTTGGTTGCAGTCATCATTGTTGCTTGGCGAGCCTGGGCTGGATTCGAACCTGCCAGCTCAGGTGTACTTGGCTGGCACCTTAGCCCGTTGAGCCACAGGCGCCGAGCCCACATCACTTATTCTTAAAGGCATCTTTAGGGAAGAGATGCCCTGAGTCTTCTCTATTTTCCATATTTGTGTCTAGCATATTACAATATCAAGATAATCTCTCATTGAAAGTCTATAATTTTGTGGATTTATATTTAGTTTTAAACATAGTGTCCGCTACAAGTCGTACTGTATTTTTATTGATAAATAATAAGTGTAAATATTTATAGGGTACATATGAAGATCTGACAATTAAGTTCATGAAGTCATCCTAGAAAAAGTGCTACATACCTCATTGTAGAATATCACTATGGTCACCTTCAAAGTACATTCCATAAGTTTGACGTTACAAATAGTACAATAAGTATATAAGTTCAGGTATTACTTTGATATACCTATTTCCATTCCTCTGTATAAATACCCAGTAGTGGGACTGATGGATTATATGGTATTACTAGTTTTAATTTTTTTGAGATAGCTCCATACTGCTTTCCATAGTGGCTATACCTATTTACACTCCCTCCTAGAGTTTAGAAGAGTTCCCTTTTCTTTATATCATTGATAACATCTCTCATTTTTGCATTTTTAAAAGGATCCATTCTAACTGGAGTAAGATGATATCTAATTGTGGTTTTGATTTGCATTTCCCTGATAATTAACGATGTTGAGTATTTTCTCATATACCTGTTGGTCATTTATATTTCTTCTTTTATAAAATATCTATTCATGTTCTTTGCCCAATTTTTTTTTAGAGGCAGCATCTTCCTCTTATCACCTGGGCTAGAGTAAAGTGGCATCATCATTGCTTACTACAACCTCAAATTCCCAGGATCAAGTGATCCTCATTCCTCATCCTCCTGAATTTCTGGGACTACAGGTATGTACCACCATGCTCAGCTAATTTTTCTATTTTTTGTGCAGACAGAATCTCGCTCTTGCTCAGGCTAGTCTCAAACTTCTAGCCTAAAGTAGTTCTCCCACCTCAACCTCCCAAAGTGCTAAGATTATGAGCATGAGCCACCACACACCCAGCTCCTTTGCCCACTTCTTAATGAGATTATTTGGTTTTATTATTTTTGAGTTGTTTGAGTTCCTTATGTATTCTGTTTATGAGCCTTATGTTGGGTGAATAGTTTGCAAATATTTTCATGCATTCAAGAGATTATCTCTTCAATCTGTTGATTGTTTCCTTTGCTCTGCAAGATGTTTTAATTAAATACAATCGTATTTGTCTGTCTATTTTGGGTTTTGTTGTCTGTGCTTTTGAGGTCTTAGTCATTAAATCTTTGCCTAGACAAATGTCCAGAGAGTTTTCCCTGGTTTTCTTCTATTGATTTTATAGTTTGAAGTCTAATGTTTAAGTCTTTAATCCATCTTGAGTTGATTTTTGTATCTTCTGCATATGGCAATTGAATTATACTAATATGCTATTGTGTTTACTATATCCTTGTAATATATTTTGAAATCAGATAATGTGGTGCCTCCAACTTTGTTCTTTTTGATCAAGATTGCTTGGGCTATTTGGACTCTTTTTTGGTTCCATATAAATTTTAGGATCATTTTCTTCTATTTCTGTAAAAAATGAAATTGAAATTTTGATAGAGATTGCATCAGATCTGTAGATTGCTTTGGGTAGTATCATCATTTTAATAATATTAATTCTTCTGATCCTTGAGAATGGGGTATCATTCCATTTGATTGTGTCTTCTTCAATTTCTTTTATCAATGCTTTATAGTTTTCCTTGTAGAGTTCTTTCACATCTTCTAAGTTTATTCTTATATATTTTGGGATACCTATCATGAATGAGATTGCTTTCCTGGTTTCTTTCTCTAGGGTAGTTCATTCTCAGTGCATAGAAATGCCAATTAGTTATATATATATATTTTTGCATCCTATAAATTTGCTGAATTATCATACCTAAGAGTTTTTTTTTTTTTTTTTTTACAGAGTCTTTAGATTTTTATGGATATATGATCATGTAATCTGTGAAGAGGGTCAGTTTGACTTCCTCTTTTCCAATATGGATGGCTTCTATTTCTTTCTTTTGCTTGATAGCTCTGCCTAGGACAACTAGTAGTATGTTGAATAAGAATGGTGAAAGTGGGGATCCTTGTCTTGTTCCAAATTGTAGGAGAGGCTTCCAGCTTTTCCCAATTCAGTATGATGTTAGCTGTAGGTTTGCATGTATGGCCATTATTATATTATGTTCCTCCTATGCCTAATTGGTTGAGAGTTTTTATATTTAAATGATGTAGAAATTTATCAAATGCTTTTTCTACATCTTTTGAGATGATCATATGATTTTATTTTTCATTTTGTTGGCGTAATGTATCATGTTTATTTATTTTAATTTTTAAAAATTTTTTTGCAATTTTTGGCCAGGGTTGGGTTTGAACCTGCCACCTCCAGTGTATAGGGGTGGCACCCTACTACTTGAGCCACAGGCGCTGCCTTATCATGTTTATTATTTGCATATGTTGAGCCATCTTTGCATTTTTGTGATAAATCCCACTTGATCATAGAGTATTATATTTGTCATGTACTGTTTGATTTAGTTTGCTATTTTGTTTCAGTTTAGTATTTTGTTGAGGATTTTTACATCTATGTTCATAAGGAATATTGGCTTGCAGCTTTTTTAATTTCTTTTTTTGTTAAGTCTCCTTGTTTTTGGTAGCAGAGTAAGTAGGGTCACGAAAAGCAGTTGTGGAGAAGTCACTTTTCTTCTTTTTTTATTTTGCAATAGTTTAAGAATTGTTTTATAAGAGGAAAATTTTGTATAAGTTTAACAAAATTCAGCAGTGAAACCATCCAATTCTGAACTTTTCTTTTTGAGACACTGTATTATTGATTCAATCTCATTACTCATTAAGGTTTTCTATCTCATCCTGATTCAATCTTGGTAGGTTGTATATGTCTAGGAATTTATCCATTTCCTTTCGGTTTTCCAGTTTATCAGTGTATAGTTATTCATAATTGTCTCTGATCTTTAGTATTTCTGTAATATCAGTTGTAATATCTCCTTTTTCCTTTCTGATTTTGTTTATTGATCTGATCATCTCTCTTTGTTCTTGGTGAATCTAGCTAGTGGTTTGTTGATTTTCTTTATCTGTTCAAAAAACCTTTTGTTTTGTATTGTTTTCTTAGTCTCTGTTTTGTTTAGTTCTGCTCTGATTTTTTCTAACAATTTTTATTTAATTTCGGATTAATATAAGGATACAAACAATTAGGTTACAATATTAGTGTTTGTTAGGTAAAGTCCCTCTTGTAGTTGTGCCCCTCATCCAGGAGGTGTGCCATACACATTTGCATTGTGCCCCCAGCTACATGAATCACTCTCTTTCCTCCCCTCTTCTCCCTCCTCTCCCTCACATCAACTTGAATTAAATTGAGTTATTCTCCTGTGTGGTATGTATTAGTTCATTTTCTGGCTTCATATTAGTATTGAATACATTGGATAATTGCTTATCCATTCTTATTATACTTTACCAAAAACATCTTCTCCAACTATATGCAGGTTAACACAAAAGATGTAAAGTCTCCATCTTTTTGTAGCTGAATAGTATTCCATGGTGTGTGTGCATGTGTGTGTGTGTGTGTGTGTGTGTATATATATATATATATATGCCACAGTTTATTAATCCATTTATGGGTTGATGGGCACTTAGGTTAATTCCACATTTTGGTGATTGTAAAGTGAACTGCAATAAACCATCTAGTGCAAATTTCCTCATGATAAAATGATTATTACTTTAGGTAGATACCTAGTAATGGGATTGCAGGATCAAATAGAAGGCCTTTTTTGAATTCTTTGAGGATTTTCCATACTTCTTTCCCAAGAGTCTGTATTAGTTTGCAATCCCACCAATAGTGCAAAAGTTTTCCCTTCTCTCCACGTCCATAACAGCTTTTGCAATATTGGGTGAGGCTATTTTCACTGAGGTTAAGTGATATCTCAAAGTTTATTTGCATTTCTCTGATGATAAATATTCTTTCATGTGTTTTTTGGCCATTTGTCTGTCTTCTTTGGAGAAAGTTCTGTTCATGGTCTCTTGCCCAGTGATAGATGGGATTGTTTGCTCTCTTTCTGTTGATTAATTTGCATTCTATGTAGATTCTTGCAAAGAATGCTTTGTCAGATTAATAACATGCAAATACCTTTTTTCCATTCTGAAGGTTGTCTGTTTGCTTTAATTATAGTGTCCTTAGCGGTGCAGAAGCTTTTTAGCTTCATTAAGTACCATTTATTTATTTTTGTTGTTGTTGCGATTACCAACGGAGTCCTCTTCATAAAATCTTTCACCAAGCGTTTACCATCTAGAGTTTTCCCTACACATTTTTCTAGGAATTTTATTATTTGATGACTTAGATTTAAATCATCTCTCTAATGTGAGTCAACTTTTGTAAGTGTGGTTCCAGTTTCAGTCTTTTACATGTGATTATACAGTTTTCCCAATACCATTTATTGAATACCAATTCTTTTCCCTAGTGTATATTTTGTTTGGTTTGTAAAAGATCAGATGGTGATAAGAAGCTAGTTTCATCACTAGGCTTTCTATTCTGTTCAACTTGTCTATGTCTATTTTTGTGCCAATACCATGCTGATTTGATCACTATGGACTTTTAATATAACCTGAAGTCGGGTAGAGTGATGCCTCCAGATAAAGGTTCTTCTATGACTAGGATTATAGGAATCCTTGATGGGAATGTGGAGTGTTGGCAGTATTTCACTTATCATTTCTTTGCATTGAAGAGTCTCTTCAGCCTGCGAACAATCCTGGCCAAGCAGGCTGCCTTGCTTCCCTCTCCTTATTTGCTTAGATGTTTTCTGTTACTTAGTTCCAGTGTTATCTCTTAGATGACCTATTCTAAGTGTTATTACCTACTCACTACTCTGGTTCTTTTTAGAGGAGGCAAACAACAGATGCTTTTTTTTTTGTTGTTTGTTTGTTTTTTTTATTGAATCATAACTGTGTACATTAGTTCAATCATGAAGTCCAGTGTGCAGGCTTCATATACTAGTCATTGATCTTGAATAGGTTTGCCAGAAGACCAAGTTGTTAACACATCTTTATAGGCAGATGTGGCTAAAGAGATAAAATTTATTTCTGTCTTAGTTTAGGATGCTATCACAAATTTATTAGTAACTGTATCTTTCCTTGTATTAGTTTATAAGGGTTTCCATAATAAATTACCACAAATTTGGTGACAAAAAAAATAATTACCATAGGCTGACTGGTAATTTAATAACATTTAAATTTATTTTTCACAGTTCTGGAGGCTGGAAAGTTAAAGATTGATCCGCCAGTGGATTCAGTGTTTGGCGAGGGCCTGCTTTGTGTTTCTCAGCTATTCTTATCTTTATAGTGTTTATAGTGTTTTATGTTTTTAGTATTGATTGTTGTAGTGGACCAAATGGTAGCCCTCAATAAGATCCCTCCTAATCCTTGGAACATGTGAATGTTACCTTATTTGGAAAAAGACCTTTTTCAGATGCAATTAAATTAAGAATCTATTATAAAAAAGAAAAGATCACCCTGAATTTCCAGGTGGGCCCTAAATGTGTCTTTATAAGAGAGAAACAAGGGAAGATAACAGATGCACAGAGAAAAATAAGCACAGAGAGACGAAGGCAATGTGAATATGGAGCAGAGAGAGGTGCTGCCATACACCAGTGAATTCTAACAACCACCAGAAGCTGCCAGGAATGTTTTTTTTCCTTACAGCCTCCAGTGAGAGGTTTTTATACACCTCATGATTTTTATACACCTGGCTTCAAACTTTCGGGGAATAAATTGTGGTTATTTTATGCTGCTTTGTTGTAGTTTGTTACAGCAGCCATAAGAAACTGCTATAATTTTTATTATGTTTTACAACCATAATGCTTTGAGGACACAATCCCAATATTAAGTTTCTGGCTTTTTTGTTAACTAGTTTGAAATTTGTTTACCATGGAGGAGTTGGCCATTTGTGTTAATTACTTGCTCAACTAGTAGTTTTGCCATAAATAATGATCACTTTTCCCATTCATTTTTATTCTTATATATTCATGGGGTGTAAGTGCAGTTTTTTACACTGATGTACGTATTGCGTTGTGGTGAAGTTTTAGCACATACATCACTGAAGCAACACATATTGTACCCACCTAGCAATCTACCCCTTAAGCTTTCCAAATCTCCATCGTCCATCTTTCCACACTCTGCTTCCAGGTGTATACATCACAGTAAACTCCCATTATCTAGAATTCAAGAAACTAGCCCTGTCAACTGGCATGCAAACTGCACCGCCCCCTCCAAAAAAAAATCACAGTTTAAACTTGATATTTCCTACTGTCAGTAAGCTGATGCTTTTTGCATCATTCCCACAACTCCTGTGAGTTCTCTATAATGGTTTTAAGTACTAATGTGTATTACTTGAAGTTAAAAGGTAGTAATTTTGAAAAATGTATTGACTGCCATTTAACTAAAATTGTGCACTGCATTTGCAAAGCTGTTTTATAATACAGTAAAAAATGGTGTAACTGTAAGTGGAGTTTTTTTTGTTTTAATTTGCTTTAAATTAGTGTATTTCAATATAAATATCAAGTCAATACAGAGTTTATGGCATTATATGATATAGCATGGGGTATAGAATTACTTTGGCCTATTTATATAGTAACTCTTAAGCAACTGGAAACTACATTTATCTGGAATCTACTAATCTCCATCCATTCTGGATAATTCGGAGAATACTCTATTTAGCTCCCACTTATAAGTGAGAATTTGTGGTATTTGTCTTTCTGCATCTGAGTTGTTTCACTTAAGATAATGATGTTCATTTTGATCTATGTCATTGCAAAAGACATGATTTCATTCTTTCTTATAGCTGAATAGTATTCCATTGTGTATCTAAACTACATTTTCTCTATTTAGTCCTCAACTAATAGACATTTAAGTTAATTCCATATCTTTCCTATTGTGAATAGTGCTTCATAAACATAGGAATGCAAGAATCATTTTATATATCAATTTATTTACCTTTGCTTAGGTACACAGAAGTGGGATTGCTGCTAGTTCTATTTTTAGTTCTTTGTGAAATCTCTATAGAGATTGCACTAATTTACATTCCCACCAATGGTGTGTAAGAGTTCCCTTTTCTCTGCATCCTCTCTCACATCTGTTTTTGGTCTTTTAATAGCCATTTTGATTGATGTAAGATGATAGGTCATTGTGATTTTAATTTGTATTTCTTTGATGATTAATGATGTTGAACGTTTTTTCTTATGCTTGTTGTCCATTTGTTGTCTTTTGAAAAATTTCTATTCATGTCCCTAGCCCACCTTTTAATGGGGTTAAGTGTGGGTTCTTTTGTATCTAGTTGTTTGATTCCTTATAAATTCTGGATATTAGTCCTGTGTCAGGTGTAGTTTCCAAGTATTTTCTCCCATTCTTCAGGTTGTCTGTTCATTCTGTTGATTATTTCACTTGCTGCACAGAAGCTTTGTTGTTTATGTTCCACTTGCTATTTTTTATTTTGCTGCCTGTGCTTTTCTCACATGTTAATATTTCATTAATAACTGTTAAATATAAAAACTTTAAAACAGGAATAAAGGTATTTTTACTCTTATTACTTTACTAAAAAAATATGGAAAATGTTTTGAGATGTCCCCCAAACCATCACCAGATTTGGTGATTTGCTAGGATATATAGTCATACTTTCAGTTATTATTTATTACAGTGAAAGACTATAAAGTGAATTACCAAAAGGAGAAGGCTCATGGGGTGAAATCTGAAGGAAACCACCAGACAGAAGCTTCTGAGAGTCCTTTTCCAGTAGAGTCCCACAGGACTTAACTAATTCCTACAGCAACAAACTGTGTTGATGTGTCTATGGGAAGCTCACTGAAGTCTCAGTCCCCAGGATATTTATTGGGGTCTAATATGTATCGCCTGTGCTTTTTATAGCTTAGTAATGATATCCTTGCCCAGATCAATGTCCAGAAGAGTTTTCCATTGATTTCCTGGTATTTTTATAGTTTCAGGTCTTATGTTCAAGTTTTTAATCTATCTTGAGTTGATTTTTGTATGGTGAGAGATAAGGGTCTAGTTTCATTCTTTTGCATGAGGCAATCCAATTTTCCCAGCACCATTTATTGAAAAAGGTATTTCCCAGTATATGTTCTTGTCTACTTTGTTAACAACAAATTAAATATGTGGCTTTATTTCTGAGCTCTCTTTTCTGTTCTATTGATATATGTGTCTGTTTTCATACCAGTTCCATGCTGTTTTGCTTACTATATCTTTGTGGTATAATTTGAAGTTAGGCAAGGTGATGCCTCCAGTTTTGTTTTCTTTGCTTAGGATTTCTTTGGCTATATGGGCTCATTTTTTAAGTTCTATATGAACTTTATGATTATTTTTCTAATTCTCTGAGAAATGATATTGATATTTTGGTAGGCGTTGTATTGCTTTAGGCAATATGCTAAATTGCTTTAGGTAGTATGGTTATTTTAACAATATTAATTCTTCCAGTTGATGAACATTTTTTTTTTTCTGTTTGTGTCATCAATAACTTCTTTCATCAGTGTTTTATATTTTTCCTTATAGAGATCTTTCACCACCTTGGTTAAATACCTTCCAAAGTATTTTTTCTTTTTTGGCAGCTATTGCAAATTGAATTTCCCTGTTGATTTGGTTCTCAGCTAGATTATTGTTGGTAAATAAGAATTATACTTCTTTCTCTTTGTTCATTTTTGTATCCTGAAACTTTACTGAATTCATTTATCAAGTCTAAGAAGTTTTGCTGAAGTCTTTAGACTTTTCTAGATATAAGATCATATCATCAGTGAATAAAGACAACTTGACTTCTTCTTTTTCACTTGGAATGCCTTTTATTTTTTCTCTTGCCTAAATTATCATATTTAAATAGATGAAAATACATTTTTGACCACAGGAGAAATGTCAGACATAGAGAAAAATCATAACTTTTAATATTATTAAACAAAGAAGTTTTTGTCTGTGGGAAAAGAAGGAAAAATTGTTAAAGAGGTCGTCTAGACAAGACACGAGCTATATTTCAGTGTTTTTAAGGCAAAGAAGTAATTCAGCCTTATAATAGATCAATTTACTGATATACAGCTCATGTCTGCTCTAATAAAAGGATGAATTAGTTAAACCTCTTACTAGATGGCCTGACAATTTAGTTGAGTAGGGAGTCATTTAATAAGATAAGTGAGACTGAATATTTATGTTCAGCTAGTATCTGACATAGTATGTGCTGAAACTTTAATGTAATATATTATCATCACAATTACTACTATCATCTATAATTTTTCATTAACATGGATACCTTTTAAAAGCCATGAAAAGGATGCTACAGTAGATGCAACCACTACCTTTAAATGTCCTTGCCAACTTGCCAATAGGCCCTTGTAATTGAGTAGAAAAACAAAGTATATGGGTTTTGATTATAAAGTAATAACTATTTGCTTAAAAAATCATCAGTTACCTGTTCCAAATTGGTCACTTTAGGAAATTTATATTATTCTCACAAAACTGCTAATACTTAAAAGTGTTTGTAGAACTCTTTGAGATTATCTCCAAGGGCTGCAGTATGTTGCTCAGAATCTACTTTAAGAAGACAGGTTTTTATCCTTTGAGAGTGGAGCAGCTATGTCATTTGGAATCAGGTTCATGATTTCTAGGTTAAGTTATCTAAAGTAGAATGCTTATACATAATCAAGTACTTGGGTTTATTTTCTTCTGTGGGGAAGGAGGAACTATATCTACTTTATTTAAGGAATCCATTTCTTTGACTATCATGAAGCCCAGCCTGAGTTAACGGCAACAAGTCCTAGAATTAACTACATCCTACTCTGAATTTTCTGGTTTTAATCCCTGTCTTCTCTCTTGACCTCAGCTGAAAACCCACACTCATGAGGCCTCAATCCCTACTCTCCTATTCCTGGCTAATGGCAAAGCCAATTATGGTTGAGGTTTTTTTCAGAGGAGAAAATGACTTTGTATTTCTAGAAGACAAAGCTTCCACTTTGTTTTATGAAGCAGATAGCAGCCCCAAACCATGAACAGGTTGGGGCCTATGCAGGCCTCAATGGATTTGCTTTTTAAAGACAAATTCATTTCATTACTTTATGGGCACACTCTGTATATATCAACACTGAAATGGGACATTGTGAATTTTCTGCTTCTATCCTCCTCATCTAGTATGGGATCCTTGCCTCCAGCTGTTCTGATGACAACATCTGATTACTTTTTAAGACACACTAGTCCATTGTTAACCAGTCATATTGTTAGAAAGGCCTTTTATAATTAAACAAGAGGAGATATCAAATAAATTACATGGAACTATAGTGAATATGTGATAAATGTATATAACCTGTTTGTTCATAGAGCTTTAAAATGCACTTTCTTCAAACTCTACCTTCTAGAGCAACAAAAGTTAATTCTTAATTCTTCTTCTATATATCGAAGCTTTAATTGTTTAAAAATATTTTACTTCATGTGCCCCTAAAACATCTCTTCTCCACACCAAACATTCTCAGGTCCTTCTGTTATCCTTATATGTCAGGATTTTTGGACAAGATACACTTGAAACAGGTAATAATACCAGATGATGTACCATAAAGGAAAAATGGGTGGTATTAAGAATTAGTAAAGATTCCATAGATGGATTATCCATAGGCCTGAATGATCTTGTGATCTTTTGGTGGAGGTGAAATTTAAAATGGGCTTAAAAATTCAAGTAGAATTTGGATAGACCAAAAACATATTGGAGTGCATCCTTTTAGGTAGGAGAAGAGCTTTTGACAAAGTCCTATACATTGATGGGTATGTTTATTATTTGTCCTGTCTTCCTGGAGAAAAGGATTTTAAAGTAAATCCTAAAAAAAAGGAGGGAGAGAAATTCGAAGATGGTTTCACCCTTTAAAGCTGGACTCTGGTAAGCAGCTGTAATAGTTGAGGGTGGCTGGGAGGAGAACCAGTGGTTTTTGGCAAAGTGGAGACTTTGGAAAAGGAGATACTAATTGCAACATATGCTCATTGTTTCTATTTGAAAATTCTTATAGTGTTTTTTTCTGAAAACACATTAATTAAACATTAGGTGAGTAATTAAATCACTGCTTTTGAAGAATCTTTACTACTAGTGTGGAAAACTCAGTTGCATAAGTAAATGAGCTTGATGCTTTCTCTTCTATTATACTGTTCTTGGAAGATAATAAATGGGAATTTTTTTTTATTGAATCATAGCTGTGTACATTAGTTCAATCATGGGGTATAGTGTGCGGGCCTCACATACAATCTGAAGTATTTTCATCCGCCTGTTCGACATAAATAGTTCATGAAGTTTTCTCATTTACTGTGTGAAAACATTTGTGTTCTGCATTCAGTAGGTTTCTCCTGACCCTTCAAAGATGCACCTCAAGGGTGATCCCACCCTTTATCCTCTCTCCCTTCATCTTCTCTCTCCCTTTCCCTCCCTTTCCCCTTTACATTGATGGTGGGAATGCAAACTAAAAGATTCCTTTTGGAAAGACATCTGGAGAACACTCTGAGATCTAAAAATAGACTTGCCATTTGACCCTATAATTCTTTTACTTGGTATATACTCAGAAGACCAAAAATCACATTACAACAAAGATATCTGTACCAGATTGTTTATTGCAGCCCAATTCATAATTTATTAGTCATGGAAGAAGCCCAAGTGCCCATTGATCCACGAATGGATTAATAAATTGTGGTACATGTATACCATGGACTATTATGCAGCCTTAAAGAAAGATGGTGACTTTTCCTCTTTCATATTTACATGGATGGAGCTGGAACACATTCTCCTTAGCAAAGTATCTCAAGAATGAAAGAAAAAGTATCCAATGTATACAGCCCTAATATGAAGCAAATTTATATCTTTCATGTGA
>CAUYON010035022.1:0-13560 GCA_963573935.1 Arctocebus calabarensis
AGCCAGCATGGTACTTCCATATGAGGGAGCTCTTGGCAACATTCATAAAACTCACTCTTCCACTCTGCAAATCAAGATACACACCAACCCGGCCCAAAGGTTTCTCTACAAACTGAGGAATCACTGGGGAGGTCGTCCAGAAAGTGTACTGATTGCTGGACAGTTTCAAAAGGGGAACACTAACAAGGCTGAAATGTGAAAGCAGCAGTGTGAAAGAACTGTGTAAACCCACACCAAGAAGGCAGTACATGCTGAGACAGGTACAGGGTATGGTCTTTATGAAGTACCTTTATCTTATAACTCAGGTTAATAAGCACTGTGTAGCTTTGTTTCTATGTGGTGATATATTTTGTTTATTTGTTTTTGAGACAGAGTCTCATAATGTTGCCCTTGGTAGGGTGCTGTGGCGTGACAGCTCACAGCAATCTCAAACTCTTGGGTTTAAGCGATTCTCTTGCCTCAGCCTCCCAGTAGCTGGGACTATAGGCCCGCCACAATGCCTGGCATATTTTTGTGTTGTTTTTTTTTTGTTATTGTTGTCATTGTTGTTTATCAGGCCCTGGCCAGATTTGAACCCACCAGCCCCGGTGCATGTGGCCCATGTCCTAACCACTGAGCTATGGGCGCTGAGCCTGTTTTTTTTTTAAACAGAGTCTCACTTTGTCACCCTTGGTAGAGTGCAATGGCATCATAGCTCACAGTATCCTCAAACTCTTGGGCTCAAGTGTTTCTCTTGCCTCAGCCTCCCAAGTAACTGAGACTACAGGCACCTGCCACAATGCCCAACTATTTTTAGAGACAAGGTCTTGCTCTGGCTCAGGCTGGTCTCCAACCTGTGAGCTCAGGCAGTCCACCCACCTCAGCCTCCCAGAGTGCTAGGATTACAGGCATGAGCCACTGCATAGTAGTATGTTTGGAGAGGTAGTGTGTAGTGGTAAAGAATATGGACTCTGTAGATAACCTGCCAAGGTTTGAGTTCTACACACAGTTGCTGTATGACCTTGAGGATTTCACCTAACCTCTTTGGTTTCCTTGTTCGCAAAATTGGGATAATACTATTTTCCTGAACAGGCTGAGAAGATTAAATAAAATGATCCATGTAAGGCTGGGTGCAGTGGCTCACCCCTGTAATCCTAGCACTCTGGGAGGCTGAGGTAGGAGGATCACTTGAGCTTAGGAGTTCAAGACCAGCCTGGTGAAGAGTGAGACCTCATATCTACTAAAAATAGAAAAATTAGCCAGTCCTCATGGTGGGGATCTGTAGGCCTGGAGGATGCTGAGACAGGAGGATTGCTTAAGCCCAGGAGTTTGAGGTTGCTGTGAGCTAGGCTGACACCATGGCACTCTAGCCTGGGCAACAGAGTGAGACTCTGTCTCAAAAAATCCACAGTGATCCATGTAAAGCCTTAGCATAGCCCACCATATAATGAGTGCTCCACAGATTTAGGCATCAGTAATAACACTAGTCCTCCTTGACTTCTCCATACATTTATGTTGGTCTCTTAAGTGACCAGACAGGGAGCTCCCCAAGGACCAGACCTCCTCCTTCCTCTGTCTCTCCAGGGCTCAGGAAAGAGAATTCTTACAGGAGTAGCAAGGATGGAGTTGATGGTTCCTTTGGGCACTTTCTTCTTAAAGGGATGATAACACCTCTTCTTCCCTGGTGAAAGTCTGAGGACATAGACTTTTTTCTCACCATGAGTGTTACCCCAGTGGTCAAGACTCGTGGGATGAAGTTTGCAGAGCAGCAGCTGCTAAAGCATGGATGGACTCAAGGTGATCCCCCTGGAGCCTCTGCCCTATCCCTCCTTCTCTCTGCCTACTTTCTGTCCAGGAGAGAGGCATCATCCCTGATTACCCCTATGCAAGCCATTCAGTTAAAGGAGGAAAGGGTAGTTTAAATTTGTGGAAGCAATTTTCTGGCTCTTCCAGAAAGTGGAAGAATGGAAGAAATTTGATAGTGACTAATGAGGAGGAAGTGGTTGGGAGGACTAGTGGACGGAAGAAGAGCCATGGCCTCTGTTCCAAAGTTATGAAGGAAGAGATGGTTCAGGCTCAGAAAAAAGTAGGGGGACTACTGACATGATACTAGAAAGGAAGGAGCTGAGAAGGCTTCCAAGAGGGACAGAGTATGCCCCAGTGCCAGGTGTGCTGGACAGCAAGGAGTAGCATGTGTTTGGGGGATGCCTTCCAAAGGGTCAGAACAGGCAGCTGAAAAAAGTCACTAACTGTGCTCTATAGGGAAAGGCCTGGGCCGGAAGGAAAATGGCATCACCCAGGCCCTCAGGGTGACATTGAAGCAGGACACTCATGGGGTAAGACTGGGTAGGCTAAGGGAGGTCGGTGTGGATGGGATAGGGGGTCCCTTGAGGGCAGTTGGGAAGGTACTCAGAGCTCTTCCTTACTTATTCCCATCAGGTGGGACATGATCCTGCCAAGGAGTTCACAAACCACTGGTGGAACGAGCTTTTCAACCAGACTGCAGCCAACCTGGTGGTGGAAACTGGACAGGTATGAGCTCAAATAGATGGACACCTAAAATGGGGCCTGGGACATGAGGGAGTGGGAAGACGTGGTATATCAAGTGCCACTCACTGACACCTCCCCACAGGATGGAGTACAGATAAGACGCCTTTCTAAGGAGACCACCTGTCAAAATCATCCCAAGCCCAACTTGCTATACCAGAAGTTTGTAAAGGTATTGGATGCTGAGGGTGAGAGAGTCCAGCCTTTTTCCTTCTTTGATCTCACCTGGGACCTGAGCACTGCCCTGTAGGCCTTACCCATCCTTAGGGCTACCCTACCGTGGTGGATCTTGTGACCAGGTTGGTTGCATGGGTCCTGCCATCTGCTGAGAGAGCAGCTGTGGGAAGTGTGGTATGGTTGTCTCAAGTCTGGAACTGCCAGATTGGAGGTGGGGGCGGACACCTAATTCAAAAGACTTAGTAGCCAGGGGAGACCTGAGGGATTATTTGGTCCATCATCTTTTGTTGGCATGGCCAAAAGGGTGAAAAGTGGCTTGCTGAAGAGCTTGTAGCTGGCTACTCATGGCTGACAGGGCTAGAACCCAGGTCTTCAGACTAACTGTCCACTGTGCCAACAAAGGGAAACCAACATGTAATGGGTGTTATGTGCTGAGTCGCCTTGGTAGAATGCCATGGCGTCACAGCTCACAGCAACCTCCAGCTCCTGGGCTCAAGCGATTCTCCTGCCTCCACCTCCCAAGTAGCTGGGACTACAGGCACCCATCACAACACCTATTTTTTGGTTGTAGCTATCGTTGTTTGACAGGCCCAGGCTGGATTCAAACTCACCAGCTCAGATGTATGTGGCTGGCACCTTATTTGCTTGAGCCACAGGTGCTGAGCCAATACCTGGCTATTTTTCTGTTGCAGTTATCATTGTTTATCAGCCCCTGGCCAGGTTCAAACTTACCCGCCCCAGGATATGTGGCCAGAGCCCTAACCACTGAGTTACGGGCCCCAAGCCTTTTTTTTTTTTTGAGACAGAATCTCACTTTGTTGCCCTCTGTAGAATGCTGTGGCATCATAGCTCATAGCAACCTCAAACTCTTGGTCTCAAGCAGTCTTCTTGCCTCAACCTCCTGAGTAGTCCTAATTCTTTACAGCCTCCTCACCTCTAATCTCACTCCCTTATCAGTCTATTCTCCACAAAGCATCCAGATTTATCAGACTAGCATATATGGCCCTTCATGTCTTGTCCTTGCCTTTTTCCCCATGTCATCCCTCGCCCCAGCTCCAGGACTGCTTACTTTAGCCAAATGGAATCTATTTCTTCCTTTGAAGATACTATGTTTTTCTACCTTCAGATTTTTGCACATACTGTTCCTCTGAGACATTCTTCTCCTTTCTCCCTTTACGTGCTGGCTTTTTCTTGTCTTCCCGAAATCAGCTTACATGTCAGTTACGTGTAGAAACCATTCCCTAAACCCTTAACTCTGAGTTGGGTACCCCTCCTTCAGTAAGGCAACACTTCCATCATAACTGCCGTGTCCTTCCCTATCCCCCACCCCGTGTAGATTCCATGTGAGCTGAACCCATCTCATTGGGTTTTTTTTTTTGAGACAGAGTCTCACTATGTCGCCCTTGGTAGAATGCCGTGGCATCACAGGTCACAGCAACCTAAATTCTTGGGTTTAAGTGAGTCTCTTGCCTCAGCCTCCCAAGTAGCTGGGACTATAGGCACCTGCCAGAATGCCTGGCTTTTTTGTTGTTGCAGTTGTCATTGTTTCTTTTTTTTTTTGAGACAAAGCATCAAGCTGTCACCCTGGATAGAGTGCAGTGGCATTACAGCTCAAGCAACCTCCAATTCCTAGGCTCAAGTGAGTCTTTTGCCTCTGCCTCCCAAGTAGCTGGGACTACAGGTGCCTGCCACAATGCCCGGCCATTTTTTGGTTGCAGCCGTCATTGCTGTTGTTTAGCAGGCCCGGGCTGGATTCGAACCTGCCAGCTCAGATGTACGTGGCTAGCACCTTAGCCCATTGAGCCACAGGTGCCAAACCTACAGTTGTCATTGTTTAGCAGGCCTGGGCTGGGTTCAAACCCGCCTGCCTTGGTGTATGTGGCTGGTGCCCTAACCACTGAGCTCCAGGTGTTGAGCCTGGACCCATCTCATTCTTACTCCACTTTGTATCCCCCACTCCTCAGCCCATAACAGACTCTCAGTTAATCTGACTAAATGAAGGTACTGTGAATAGGTAATGTGGTGGTAGTGCAGGGGGCATCTGTCCCAGAGCACTCCCATCTTGCTCTGCCTACAAGTCCAGAGTGAGCCAGAGGGCAAAGATGCTCTGCCTCCCAGCAGCTACAGCTTACCTCCTGCCCAGGCTGAAGTGTGCAGAGTGGTACACCTCCTTGGCTTTGCAGGGAGCAGTGTTAGGGCTGGAAAACTCTGCCTAAGGCTTTAAATTCTTTGTGGCTTCCACAAAGACACAGGGATGTCAGTGGCGTTGGTAGGCCATATTTACCCTCATGAACCCTCCTTCTAGACAGCCACCCTGACTTCAGAGGGAGAGAAGCCAGACAGAGACTTAGAGAGCTGCAATGATGACGACAACCAGAGGCCCAAGCTCCCAAAGATGTAAGACTTCACTTTAGCACATGGGAAGAGATACTCTCAGATCACATGAGAAAGAACTAAGTAATGCTTGACTGTGGGTTTCTGAGTGGGTAGAACTGCATTGTACTAGGCCCCAGCACCTCAAAGTGCCGGGTCCTGAAGGGATGTTTGGGGGAGCGGGGGTCAAGCCTCCCATCAGATTTGTCCTTAACTGAGGGTCTCCCCCTACAGTCTGACTGACGAGATGCTGCTCCAAGCCTGTGAGGGGCGAACAGCACACAAGTAAGTGGTGGACAGTTCCCTGGGCCTCCTTTCTTTCTGCCCACCCCTTAGGGTGGCCTGTGCCACATCTTGAGACTTATTACCTAGGGAAATGATTCCTACTATCCACTCATCTACTGCCTAAAGATGGGAAACTACCCTGCTGCCCCTGCCCCCACCCCCAATGTTCCCTGCGGCCCGAGGGATTGGGCCTGTTTCCATTGCTGTCCTTGCTCTGACTTGGACCCCATCTATTTCAGAGCTGCCCGCCTTGGGATTACAATGAAGGCCAAGCTTGCTCGGCTGGAGGCCCAGGAGCAGGCCTTCCTGGCTCATCTTAAAAGCCAGGACTCTCAGGCCTCTCAACCACAGTCAGAGAGCAAGCCGCCCAAAAAGAAGAAAAAGAAAAGAAAGCAGAAAGATGAGGAAGAGGCTACAGCAACTGAAAGGAATGCAAATGAGAAGTGCCCAGAACACACTGACCAGAGTGTCAGGAAAAGCAAGAAGAGAAGATACCACCAAGAAGAAAAGGTCTCACATGAGACAGTGGGGACAGCTGTGGGGGTTGAGGAGGAAGAGGATACAGAAACAGGTGGGCTGAGGGAACTGAGCAGAGAGCCAACTGATCAGTCCCCCAGGAAAAAGAAGAGAAAAAAGAGGCAGCACCATGAAGAAAAGAAGATGAGGGTCTTGGATGAAGGAGGAAGAGGTAAGGAGACTACTAGTGCTATCAGGATGGAGGAGGGAGAAAACACAGATACTGACCCATGCAGCAGAAGCAAGAAGAGGGGGCACCATGAGGATTTGAACTTAGAAGACGAAGTTGAGGAAACTATTTTAGACATTGAGACCAGGGAAACAGAGGACAGAGCACACAGTGATAGGAGAAGCAGGGGCAGCAAGAAGAGAACACAGCAGCTTGGAGATAGGGATGTGAGGGATAGAAGAGGTGAAAAGGGCAGGACTAGGGAGGCAGAGAACAGACCACACTCTGGCACAAGCAACAGCCAGAGGAAGAAAGCTGGAATCAGCAATGACCAGAGAGCCACAAAGAAGAAACCAAAGAAAAGAGACTGAAGGTCTGCTCAAGGTGGGGCTCAACTAATTGGCTTTCAGTTGAAGCCTTAGAGACCTGGGTCAATGGAAGTCTTCTGTGCTCCCCTGAATAAGGAGTAACTGAGCTCAGGAACATAAGTTTGCTGAGAGCGAGTGTGATGGCACCATACCTTAGTGTAGGGAGTGGGCAAATCCAGGCTTTGGGGCTAGTGTCAGACCTTGGGTTGCCAGTTTCTGGCACAAGCAGATGAATGAATAAACATCAAGTTGGGCTTTGGCTTACAGATAATTCCAGACTGGAATCTCCATTCACAGCCTAGAAAAGGCCTGAAAACAAATTAGATTGTCCTTGGCCTTTGAAGAAATTCCTTCTGTTAACCTTGTAGTCTTGCTACACTGGAAAGTGGAAGTAGATTGGAGGCATCATCCAGCTCCCTGTTGCAAATGGCTAGGAATCACTGGTATGTAAAGGACAGCACACCTCGCTGGGATCCAACAGTTAAGCTCCTGCCACCCACTAACCTTTATTAACAGAGTTCCTAGGACTCCACTATTCTAGGAGAGAAGCACTAAGTCTTTATTGGGAAGAATGCCCACCCACCACCTTCACTGCAAACGATACACGCACTCAGTGTCAGGGTAGACTGGCAGGTTCAGCTGGTACTTCTTTTCCAGAGCAGGTGGCACAAAACGGCCTCCCAGGTAATGGTAGCGACCAGTAAACTGGGTTGCAGATTTTTTTGGTGCTGTCAGGGAGATGAGCATATCTGGCTGGATTCCTCCAGAATTTCCTTTCTCCACATCCCATCCTGAAAAAGAGGGTGGTATACAGAGCATGAAGACAGATGTCATCTTCCATACCTTGCTTTACAAAAAGTGGGAGGCCCTCTCATCCTATGAGCTTCACATATAGGACCAAAATGTAAAGGAACACTGCTCCCCAGCCCTGTTGTGGGATCTAGAAATCTGTTTTCTGCCCCTCTATATTCATTATTTTAGACATGGTCTAAGTTGTGGCTCAAGAATCAGGACTCCAGGCTCAGCGCCTGTGGCTCAATGGGCTAAGGCACCAGCCACGTACACCTGAGCTGGCAGGTTCGAATCCAGCCCGGGCTTGCCAAACAATGACGGCTGCAACCAAAAATGACCGGGCGTTGTGGCCGGCGCCTGTAGTCTCAGCTACTTGGGAAGCAGAGGCAGGAGACTTGCTTGAGCCCAGGAATTGGAGATTGCCGTGAGCTGTGATGCCACGGCAATCTATCCAGGGTGACAGCTTAGGGTCTGTCTCAAAAAAAAAATCAGGACTCCAGCTCCGTGCCCATGCTCAGTGGTTAGGGCACTGGCCACGTGCACCTAGACTGACAGGTTCAAACCTGGCCTGGGCCTTTTAAACAATGACAACCACAAAAAAAAAAAATAGCCAGGCCTGGTGCCTGTAACTCAGCGGCTAAGGCACCAGCCACATACACCAAGACTGGCGGGTTCGAACCCGCCTGGGCCTACCAAACAACAACAAAATAGCCAGGCGTGTGGTGGGCGCTTGTAGACCCAGCTACTTGGGAGGCTGAGGCAAGAGAATTGCTTAAGCCCAAAAGTTGGAGGTTGCTGTGAGCTGTGATGCCAGGCACTCTACCGAGGACAACATAGCTTTTTTCTTTTGGGGGCTTTTGGCTGGGGCTGGGTTTGAACCCAACACTTCCGGGATAGGGGGCCGGTGCCCTACTCCTTTGAGCCATAGGCACTGCCCCGACAACACAGTTTTTAAAAAAAGAATAAAGAGAATCAGGACTCCTAGGTACCAGCCCTCAAGACACAGGTAGGTCCCCCATCATCCCCAACCTTCTGGGTCCCAGCACCTGAAGGAATGTCAATGCTGGCAATGGGCACACTGAGTCCATTCAAGACAGACAGGATGCTGCGGAATGGCTCCCGAACATCACCTTTGAAGCTGAAGCCAAAGATGGCATCCACCACCAGCTCATACAGCTCATCAATCATCATAGGCTGTGGTGGAGCAGAAAAAGAAAAAGATGTCTGAGCGAGCAGGTGCAAAAAAGCCTTACCTGGGGAGGACTATCCTCTGAATGCACAAATCATTCATAGTGGCACAAATGTAACTCTCTCTCAGCATCCTGAGGCCTAGAGGTGTGAGTTGGTTACTGATTGAGGCCAAGCAGAGTCCAAACACATTTTCTTCTTTGAGACAGAATCTCAGGCTGTCACCCTGGGTAGAGTGCCATGGTGTCATAGCTCATTGCATCCTCCAACTTTTGGGCTCAAGCAATCCTCTTGTCTTTTTTTTTTTTTTGAGACAGTCTCAAGCTGTTTCCCTGAGTAGAGTGCCATGGCATCATAGCTCACAGCAACCACCAACTCAGCCTCAAGCAATCCTCTTGAGGGGATTTCTATTTTTAGTAGAGATGGGGGTCTTGCTTTTGCTCAAGCTGATTTCGAACTCGTGAGCTCAAGCAATCCACCCGCCTCAGCCTCCCAGAGTGCTAGGAATACAGGCACAAGGTACCACACCTGACCTAAGACAAATCTGTTCTCTGTGTTATCTGTTCTCTAACTGGGGGTGGGAGGGCCTACAGTGTGGTACAGCCCTGAGACTAGAGGTCAGGAGGGCCAGGCTCTAGCCTCAGCTCTGCCATGATCCAATTCTGTGACTTTGGGTAATTCACTTTTCTGCATCTCAGAATCTTCATTTGTAGCATAGGTTAAGAAAGGTTTTAGGGGCTTGGCGCCTGTGGCTCAACGGGCTAAGGCGCCAGCCACGTACACCTTAGCTGGCAGGTTCGAATCCAGCCCAGGCCCGCCAAACAACAATGATGGCTGCAACCAAAAAATGGCCAGGTGTTGTGGCGGGCACCTGTAGTCCCAGCTACTTGGGAGGCAGAGGCAGGAGACTCGCTTGAGCCCAGGAGTTGGAGGTTGCTGTGAGCTGTGATGCTACCGCACTCTACCCAGGGTGACTGCTTGAGGCTCTGTCTCAAAAAAAAAAAGGTTTTAGGGTGGCGCCTGTCGCTCAGTGGGTAGGGTGCTGGCCCTATATACTAGGGTGGCGGATTCAAGTCTGGCCCCAGACAAACTGCAACAAAAAATAGCCAGGCATTGTGGCAGGCACCTGTAGTCCCACCTACCTGGGAGGCTGAGGCAAAAGAATCGCCTAAGCCCAAGAGCTAGAGGTTGCTGTGAGCTGTGACACAACAGCACTATTGAGGGCAACAAAGTGAGACTCTCTCAAAAAAAAGGTTTAAAAAAAAAAAAAATTTTCAGGGCGGCTCCTGTGGCTCAGCGAGTAGGGCGCCGGCCCCATATACCGAAGGTGGCGGGTTCAAGCCCGGCTTCGGCCGAACTGCAAAACAAAAAAATAGCCGGGCGCTGTGGCGGGCGCCTGTAGTTCCAGCTACTAGGGAGGCTGAGGCAAGAGAATCGCTTAAGTCCAAGAGCTAGAGGTTGCTGTGAGCAGTGTGACGCCATGGCACTCTACCCAGGGCAATAAAGTGAGACTCTGTCTCTACAAAAAAAAAAAAAATAATAAAAATTTTCAGACCTGGCCCAGCTTAGTGGCTCACGCCTGTAATCCTAGCACTCTACGAGGCTGAGGCAGGTGGATAGCTTAAGCTCACAGGTTTGAGACCAGCCTGAGCAAAAAGTGAGACCCTCTCTCTACTAAAAACAGAAAAACTGAGGCAAGAGGATTGCTTGAACCAGAGTTGGAGGTTGCTGTGAGCTATGACACCATGGGACTCTACCGAGGATGACAGCTTCAGTCTCTGTCTCCAAAAAAGAAAGAAAGGGCAGTGCCTGTGGCTCAGTGGGTAGGGCACTGGCCCCATATAATGAGGGTGGCAGGTTCAAAACCGGCCCCAGCCAAACTGCAAAAAAATAGTCAGGCGTTGTGGTGGGCACTTGTAGTCTCAGCTACTCGGGAGGCTGAGCCAAGAGAATCGCCTAAGCCTAGGAGTTGGAGGTTGCTGACAGCTGTGTGACGCCATGGTACTCTACTGAGGGTGATAAAATAAAACTCTGTCTCTACTAAAAAAAAAAAAAGAAAAGGCTTGGCGCCTGTGGCTCAACGGGCTAAGGCGCCAGCCACGTACACCTGAGCTGGCGGGTTCGATTCCAGCCCCGGCCCGCCAAACAACGACAGCTGCAACAACAAAAAAAAAAAGAAAAAAAACTCAGGCCAGGCACAGGGGCTCTCATGCCTGTAATCCCAGCAGTCTAGGATGTTAAGGCCGGTGGATTGCCTGAGCTCAGGAGTTTGAGACCAGCAGAGCAAAAGTGAGACCCCTATCTCTACTAAAAATAGAAAAACTAGCTGGGCATTGTGATGGGCACAATGTAGTCCCATCTACTCAGGAGGCTGAAGCAAGAGGATCACTTGAGCCCAAGAGTCTGAGCTTGCTGTGAGCTATGATGATGTCACGGCACTCTACCAGGGTGAGTGAGACCTCACCGCACAATCTCAAATGTCCCGTTCCTGGGTGGCGCCTGTGGCTCAAGGAGTAGGGCGCCAGCCCCATATACCCGAGGTTGCAGTTTCATACCCAGCCCTGGCAAAAAAACTGCAATTAAAAAAAAAAAAAAATCGGCTCGGTGCCTGTGGCTCAGCGGGCTAAGGCACCAGCCACGTACACCTGAGCTGGCAGGTTCGAATCCAGCCCGGGCCCGCCAAACAACAATGACGGCTACAACCAAAAAATAGCCAGGCATTGTGGCGGGTGCCTGTAGTCCCAGCTACTTGGGAGGTGGAGGCAAGAGACTCGCTTGAGCCCAGGAATTGGAGGTTGCTGTGAGCTGTGATGCCACTGCACTCTATCCAGAGTGACAGCTTGAGACTCTGTCTCAAAAAAAAAAAAAAAGTGAGACTGTCTCTATAAAAAAAAAATCGAATGTCCCACTCCTAAATCCATGCATGTGTTTAGGGTGAAACAGTCACTCCAGCCCCTGAGAGGGCCAGATCATTTGTTTACCACATGCTAGAGGAGGGTCTGACTACAAAGGGAGTGACCAGGGAAGATGGAGAAAGAGAGCTTTATAAAAGGTGGGTTGGGGATTTATGGAGCCCACTTTACTGAAGGAGAAGGCTCTTCCGTGCCTTCTATTGAAGCAGCATCTTTCTAGGCACTCCTATGTCCAGCACTACAGTGAACTCAACCTGGAAACACGGAGGAAGAGCAGACTACAGGCAGTGGGTACTGAAGAGAGGGGTATAGAAATGGAGTCACCTACCTCTGAGGGCATTTCATCAAGGAAAGGGATGTCCATTTTCTGGCACTGTGTCACCAATGCAGTAAAGAGTGGTTTGTTGGGCCTTTTGGGGTAATAAACGGTTGGCTGGTAGCCCTAGGAAGAAAGTGGTAATTCAACCCCAGATCCCAGAACCTTCATGCTCTCCGACCTTCCCCCAAATACTCACAAAGAGCTTGAGGTGTCGGGCACAGACCAGGCCATCTCCTCCGTTATTCCCTGGGCCACAGACGACTAGAACAGTAGGGGTGCTCCTGGACATGGACGTTGGGGGATACGCCTGGAGGTGGGGTCAAGGGGGACTGAGAGGTTTAGGGCAGTAACAGGATTGGCCCGCCTGTCTCTCCCAACCCTCTGTCCCTAAAAATGGAGACTCGGGCAGTGACTCCCCTCAAAGGCCGGGAGTTATGCCACTGACCTTGGCAATGGCTGTGGCACAGCTCAGCCCAGCCAGCTCCATCAGTTGGTCCACGCTGAACTGGTACTCGTTAAATAGCTCCTCGTCCACGGCTTGGGCCTCCTCCTGGCTGAGGGAGACCCTTAGACTGAGTCCTCGCCCTCAGGTGCTCCGCGGCAGGGGCAGCGCTGACGCGCGAGATAGGCCCCCGAGAGGCGGACAGGCCACCCGAGGCCCGCGCACGGGCCGGGCTGGAGCCTAGCATACCTCAGGTACTTCACCGCTGGGCTCGCCATGACCTCTGAGCCCCCGCGGCCACCCGAGCTCAGCCGCTGCGGTCCCCACCAGGCGCGGCCTGAGCGGCAGGTGCCGGCCTGGCTTCCAATTCGCGGCAGCCGCGACCCTGCAACCAGCAGCCCCAGCCCCAGCAGCGCTCTGAGCCCGGACATACACCTCATGGAGAGCGCGCCCCCAAGCCCGCCCGCCCGGCCCGGCGCCTGCGCGGCGCTCTCCCCGCCCCCGGAGAGGTGGGGCCGGCACGCGCGTTCCGGAAGCGGTTCCCGCGGCACCCGGGCTCTGAAGCAGAGCAAGGGGGTGTTGGGAAACTCGCTACCTTGGTTGATCTTCCGTGCGCCTCCGCTCCAGCCTAGGCCCCCGCTCTTCTCGCAAGCATGTAGGGATGGATGCCACACATTTCCAAAGGTACCGAATTTTTGCTCCTACCCGCGCTTTCATAGTTTAATAATTCATGGTTTTATGTTGTTCATACAACTGAGTGCATCCAGTTAGCCCGGACCCCTGCCCTACCTCTTACCGTACTAGCAGAATGAACGTGGACATTTCTGCTTCTCAGCTGTACGACAGGGAATCTGAGTCACTTCATAAGACAGCGTACTAAACTGTCGCAGAGGGCTTGGTACCTGATGCATTCATTAAGCTCGTTATTTACGCTACTGAGCGTTTTATGTAATTTAGGACCTCTCCCCACTACATTAGCTTCCCCTACCTCTGCTTGTTATCACGCCGTACTTCTATAATCATACTTATCCCCCTTTACCAAGATAATTGCTACAGAAATACAAAATTATAAACCTTGGCTCGGCGCCTGTGGCTCAACGAGCTAAGGCACCAGCCACGTACACCTGAGCTGGCGGGTTCGAATCCAGCCTGGGCCTGCCAAACAACAATGACGGCTGCAACCAAAAAATGGCCGGGCGTGTGGCGGGCGCCTGTAGTCCCAGCTACTTAGGAGGTGGAGGCAAGTGACTCACTTGAGCCCAGGAATTGGAGGTTGCTGTAAGCTGTGATGCCACAGCACTCTACCCAGGGTGACAGCTTGAGGCTCTATCTCAAAAAAAAAAAAAAAATATATATATATATATATATATATAAACCTTAAAGTAGGTTGCTACGTTGAAGCCTTAGCAACGTAGCAAGATCCTGTCTCCACAAAAATAAAAATAAAAACTAGCATAGCTTGTTAGCATGCCCCTGTAGTTCCACCCAGCTTC
>CAUYON010035023.1:0-19208 GCA_963573935.1 Arctocebus calabarensis
TCAAGCTGAAAAAACAATCAAGGACTCTATCCCTTTCACAGTAGTACCAAAGAAGATGAAATATTTGGGAGCTTTTAACAAAGGATGTGAAAGTTCTCTATAAAAAGAATTATGTACTCTAAGAAAAGAAATAGCTGAAGATGTTAATAAAAGGAAAAACATACCATGCTCATGGCTGGGAAGAATCAACATTGTTAAAATGTCCATACTACTCAAAGCAATATACAATTTTAATTCAATCTCTATTAAAGCTCCACTGTTATACTTTAAAGATCTCAAAAAATTAATTCACCATTTTATATGGATTCAGAAAAAAACCTCGAATAGCCAAGGCATTACTCACAAATAAAACGAAGCAGAAGGAGTTATGCCACCAGACCTCAGACTATACTATAAATTGATAGTGATCAAAGCAGCATGGTACTGGCACAAAACAGAGAAGTAGATGTATGGAACCGAATAGAGAATCAAGAGACGAACCCAACTACTTACTGTTATTTTATCTTTGACAAGCGAATTAAAAACTTTCAATGGGAAAAATATTCCCTATTTAACAAATGGGTGATCTGGCTGGAAACCTGTAGAATACTGAAACTGGATGCAGACCTTTCACCTTTAGCTAAGATAGACTCTCACTGGATTACAGATTTAAATTTAAGACATGAAACTATAAAAATGCTCGAATAAAGTGCAGGGAAAAATCTTTAAGGAATCCGTCTGTGCGAATTGATGAGGAGGATACACTAGTGGGATCTGTTCAAACTAAAAAGCTTCTGCATAGCCAAGAAGACAGTTAGTAAAGCAAGCAGATAGCCCTCAGTATGGGAGAAAATATTTGCAGGTTAAGTATCCAGCAAAGGTTTAATATCTGGAATCCACAGAAAACTCAAACATCTTAGTGAGAAAAGAACAAGTGATCCCATTGCAGCATGGGCAAGGAACCTGAAGAGAAACTTCTCTGAAAAAGACAGGCACACACCCTACAGACACATGAAAAAATGCTCATCATCCTTAATCATCAGAGAAATGCAAATCAAAACTACTTTGAGATATCATCTAAGTCCAATAAGATTAGCCCACATCACAAAATCCCCAAACCAGAGATGCTGGTGTGGATGTGGAGAAAAAGGAACACTACTACATTGCTAGTTGGAATGCAAACTAATACGATCCTTTTGGAAAGATACTTCTACTTAGAAATCTAAAAATAGAACTGCCATTGGCTTCTATAATTCCTCTACTAGGTATATATCCAGAAGACTAAAAATCACATTATAACAAAGACATCTGTATCAGAATGTTTATTACAGTCCAATTCATAACTGCTAAGTCATAGACAAAGTCTAAGTGCCCACCGACCCACGAATGGATTAATAAATTGTGGTATATGTGCACCATGGAATATTATGCAGCCTTCAAGAAAGATGGAGACTTTACCTCTTTCATGTTTATGTGGATGAAGCTAGAAAATATTCTTCTTAGCAAAGTATCCCAAGAATGGAAGAAAAAGTATCCAATGTACTCAGCCCTACCATGAAACTAATTTATAGCTTTCACATGAAATCTTTTCCTATTACAGCAGAAGAATATGGGAAAAGGGGCAAGGGTGGGGAGGGGAGAGGATGGGCGGAGGGAGAGTAATTGGTGGGTCCACATCTACAGTGCATCTTAGAAGGGTACAGGTGAAACTTACTAAATGTGGAATATAAATGTCTATACCCAATAAGAAAATGCCATGAAAGCTATGTCAACCAGTTCAATGAAAATATTTCAATCTGTATATAAAACCAGCACATTGTACCCCATGATTGCATTTGTGTACACAACCATGATTTAATAAAAATAAATAAAAGAAATCTCCAAGAAACATTAGCACTGGCTAGTTTTCATCTATTGAATTTGGATTCTAGACTTTCTTCCCTTTCTGTTTCTCTTTAGCTTCTATATTCTTTGATATGTATATTTTATCTTTATCTCATATTGATTTTTTATTTTCATCCTCTGATCTCACTTGCTGTACATATTTATTTAGAGACAGAGACTTTCCCCATTGCCTAGGCTGTTGAGCAATTATAGCTCACTGGAACCTCGAATTCCTGGGATTAAGTAATCCTCCTGTTTCAGCCTCTCAAGTAGTTAGGTAGTTAGGGCTACAGTGGTCTGCCACTGTGACCAGCTAATAATTTTTTTTTTTTTTTTTAGAAATAAGGTCTCACTATGTTGTCTGGGCTTGTCTTGAACTCCTGGCCTCAAGCAATCCTTCATCACCTCACATAGTTACCATTTACCTGTGGTGAGAAGAATTAAAATCTAATCTCTTTGTAATTTTCAAGTAGATGATACATCATCACTAACTTAATCACTGTGTTGTACAATAGATCTTTATACACTAGAATTTTATACCCTTCACCAAAATCTCATCCCTCTCACCTTGCATCCAGTTTATTCTCTGATTCTGTAAATTCAACTTTTTAAGATTCTACATATAAATGAGATCACAAACCATGTCTTTTTCTATTTCACTTGACTTCACTTACAAGAGGCCCTTCGAGTTTATTTATTTTTTATATATGAGAAGATGTTCCAAGGCTGAGTAATATTATGTTATGAGTGTTATATATATACATGCACATGGGGGGAAGAGAGAAAGAGAGCAAGAGGGACTTTGTTTCCCTTATCCATTCATCCATTGATGTACACTAAAGTTGATTAGCTCTATCTTGACCCTGGGATATTCAGCAATGAACACAGGTGTGCAAACTTGTCTTAGACATACTGGTTTCATTTCCTATACAGATACAACCAAAAGTGGAATTTCTGAATCTGGGGGAGTCTATTTTCATTTTTTAAAGCAATCTTATTACTGTTTCCCATGTCATCTGTGTCAATTTACATTCCCACCAATATTGTAAACTATTTCCTTTTTTCCTCATCTTTGCCAAAACTTATCTTTCAAGTTTTTGATGGTAATCATTCTAATGGTTATGTTATTCAATTGTGGTTTGATTTTCATTTCCCTGTTGATTGGTCACATTGACTATTTTTCATAAACTTGTTGTCCTTTTGTATGTCTTCTTTTGAGAAATGTCGATTCAACTCTTTCACTCATTTTTTAATCAGGTTCATTTTCTTGCTACTGACTTGTTTAAATTTCATATATATTAATCTCTTATCAGATGTCTGAGTTTCAAGCATTTTCTTTTATTTTGTTGGTTATCTCTTTAATCTGTGCATTATTGACCATTCCCTTTGATGTGAAGAAGCTTTGAAATATGACATAATTCCATTTCTTCATTTTTGTTTTTATTGCTTATGCATCTGGGTTCATACCAAAAATTCTTGGGCCAGGCCAATATCATAAACTCTTCCCATACATTTTTTTTTGCTGGTAGTTTTACAGTGTCAGGTCTTATGTTTAAGTCTATAATTCATTTTCAGTTGATTTTTGTGTTTAGTGTAAGATAAGGGCCCAATTTGATTTTTCTGCATGTGGATATGTTTTCCCAATGCCATTTTTTTTAAGGAGATTATTCCTATCACCTGTTTTTGGCAACTTTTCAAAAAATCAGTTAATTGCATATAAATGGATAAATTTCTAGGTTGTCTATTTTATTCCATTGGTCTATATTTTTGCTTTTATGCTAGGAGTTCGCTGTTTTAATTACTCTAGTTTTGCAGTTGATTGTCAAATCAGGTACTATAATGCTCCCAGTTTGGCTATTTTTACTAAGAATTGCTTTGTTTATTAAATGTCTTATGTAGTGCCATAGGAATTTAATATATTCTTTATTTCTATGAAAAAATACCATTGAAATTTCCATAGGAATTGCAATGAACCTGTACATCACTTTAGGTACTATGGAAAGTTTAATAGTATTAAGATTTTCAGTTCATGAAAGTGGATATCTTTTCCTTTTTTGTGTGTTTTCTTGCACCAATGATTTATAGTTGATTGCGTACAGTTCTTCTTTTTTTTTTTTTTTCCAGAGACAGAGTCTCACTTTGTCACCCTTGGTAGAGGGCTGTGGAATCATAGCTCACAGCAACCTCAAACTCCTGGGCTTAAGCGATTCTCTTGCCTCAGCATCCCAAGTAGCTGGGACTACAGGAGTCTGCCACAGCACCCAGTTATTTTTAGAGATGAAGTCTTGCTCTGGCTTAGGCTGGTCTTGAACCTGTGAGCTCAGGCAATCCACTCACCTCAGCCTCCCAAGTGTGAGATTACAGGTGTGAGGCATTGTGCCCAGCCCATGAGTATAGTTCTTTAACCTCCTTGGTTAAATTTATTTCTAAATATTTTACTTCTTTTGATACTGTTATGTCTCTAACCTTTCTCTACACTTTCATTGTTCAAAACCTGCCTTCTGTGTTTCCTTTTTTGACTATCTCCGTACTTCCCTGATTTTTCTTCTTCCCCTAGTTTTCTCTCTACATCTCCTTGCCATCAGCCATGAAGAAACAAACTAAAAAACAAAGACCATATTATTCTCTCAATAGATGCAGACAAAGCTCTTGACAATATCTAGCATCCTTTCATCAACAGAACTCTAGAGAAAATAGGTATAGAAGAGACTTTTTTAAAACTCATAGAGGCCATCTACAGCAAACTCACAGCCAATATCATATTTAATGGAGTAAAATTGAAAACATTTCCACTCAGACCGGGAGCCAGCAAGATTGCCCATTGTCTCTACTGCTTTTTAACATTGTAATGGAAGTCTTAACCATTGCAATCAGGCAAGAGAAGGCGATCAAGGTATACAAATAGGGTCAGAGGAGATCAAAATTACACTCTTCGCAGATATGATTTTATATCTGGAAACCCCCAGAAACTCAACCACAAAACTCTTAGAAGTGATCAAGGAATACAATAGCATCTCAGGATACAAAATCAATACTTACAAATCAGTAGCTTCTATATATATCAATAATAGTCAAGCCAAAAATATAGTCAAGGAATCTATTCCCTTTACTATTGTTCCAAAGAAGATGAAATATTTTGAGAATTTACCTAACAAAGGATGTGAAAGATCTCAATAAATAGAATTATGAAACTCTGAGAAAGAAATGGCTGAAGATGTTAACAAATGGAAAAACATACCATGCTCATGGCTAGGAAGAATCAACATCATTAAAATGTCCATGTTACCCGAAGCAATTTATAAATTTAATGCAATCCCTATCAAAGCATCACTATCATACTTTAAAGATTTGGAAAAAATAGTACTTCGTTTTATATGGAACCAGAAAAAACCTTGACTAGCAAAAAAATTACTCAGAAATAAAAACAAATCAGGAGGAATCACGCTACCAGACTTCAAACTATACTATAAATCTATAGTGATCAAAACAACATGGTATTGGCACAAAAATAGAGAAGTAGATGTACAGAACAGAATTGAGAACCAAGAGGTGAACCCAGACACTTATCATCATTTGATTTTCTTTTTTTTTTAAACATAAATTGGGAAAAGATTTTCTATTTAACAAATGGTGCTGGAAAAATTGGCTGGCAACTTGTAGAAGACTGAAATTGGACCTACACCTTTCACAATTAAAAAAAATTGACTCTCACTGGATAAAAGATTTAAACTTAAGAAATGAAACTAGATTCGAAGAGGGAGGGCAGGAGGAACACTTTAAGAAATTGGCCTGAGGGAATACTTTATGAGGAAGACTCCCCCACCCCGGGAAATTAAAGCAACACCAAAAATACATTACCGGGATCTGATCAAACTAAAAAGCGTCTGCGCAGCCAAGAACACAGTAAGTAAAGCAAGCAGACAGCCCTCATAACAGGAGAGGATATTTGCAGTTAATGCTTCTGACAAAGGTTTTATAACCAGAATCCACAGAGAACTCAAACTTATTAATAAGAAAAGAAAAAGTAATCCCATTTCATCATGTGTATAGGCTCATGGCCTACAGACACATGAAAAAATGCTCATCATCTTTAATCATCAGAGAAATGCAAATCAAAACTACTTTGAGATATCATCTAACTCCAGTAAGAGAGCCTCACATAACAAAATCCCAAAACTACAGATGTTGGCAAGGATATGGAGAAAAGAGAATACTTCTGCACTGCTGGTGGGAGTGCAAGCTAATACGTCCCTTTTGGAAAAAAATATGGAGAATACTCAGGGATCTAAAGTTGCTGTTTGATCCTGCAATTCCTCTCCTAGGTGTATAACCAAAAGACTAAAAATCACTTGGCAACAAAGATATTTGCATCAGATTGTTCATTGCAGCTCAATTCATAATTTCCAAGTCATGGAAGAAGCCCAAGTGCCCATTGACCCATGAATGGATTAATAAATTGTAGTATATGTATACCATAGAATATTACACAGCCTTAAAAAAGATGGAGACTAAATTTACCTCTTTTACGTTTACATAGATGGAGCTGGAATATATCCTACTTAGTAAAGTATCTCAAGAATGGAAAAAAAATATTCCATGTACTCAGTACTATTATGAAATCAATTTACAATCACTCACACTTTCATATAAAGAATAGATTACAACTATTGCCCAAGATGAAAGAGGGAGGAGGGGGGTTAGGAGGGGAGGGAGGAGGTCAGATCAAGAGAGGGTGACTGGTGGGATCACACCTATGGTGCATAATGCAAGGGTACATGTTGCATCTATTAGTATAGAGTATAAATGTCTTAACACAATAATTAAGTAAATGAGATGAGGAATATGTTAACCAGTGCGATGTAAGCATTCCTAGTTCTATATGAAATCAGCACATTTCACATCATAAATGCATTTATGTATACATGATCTATGTGTTTATGATCTTATAAAAAATAATAAAAATAAAAATGGATTTCTGTATCCCCATTACGCACCTATTTTTGGTATCTTGATCATGGGTGGATCAAGAATGTTTTCAATCTTATCTATAACATTGGAGTTTTCCACACACACATGTATACTTATAAATACATACACATATATACACAAATATATATTTACCTGTACATACATATGTGTGTATATGTTTACATACACATATACATATTTATATGTATAACAAAATAGTAAGTCATATATAAATCTCTCATATATATGTGCGTATACATATATGTATGTATCTATATGTGTATTTAAAATATGACCTTATGGGAACTGACTCATGTGATCAGGGAGACTGAGAAATTCCCCAGTCTGCTATGTACAAGTAGGAAAGCTGATATTGTAATCAAGTCAGAGCCCAAAAGCCTGAGATCCAAGTTAGTCAATGGTGTAAATCCAAATTCAAGAGTCAAAAACACAAAAAGAGATGAGATATTCTAATTCAAGTAGCCAGGCAGGAGGCCAAAGCAGAGAATTTTTCCTTCCTCCATCTTGTGTTCTATTACTCCTTCAGTGGACTGGATGATGCCAGATTTGTCACACTGAGGAGTGAAATCTATTAATAAGTACCCCATTAAAATGCTAATCTCTTCTTGAGACACTCTCACAAATATATCCCAGAAATCATACTTAATCTCAGCACCTCATGGCCATTCAAAGTGACACATAAATTTAACCATCCCATCTACCTAAATATCTAGAATACAGGGGCTGGCTAGAGTTTTGTTGATACATAATATATTTTTTTGCTATTAATTATTAGGTGAGACTTTGTTTTGCTCTGAAATTAGGCATTCTTATTTTTGTTTTACTAACAAACAAAGGCAAGCTAATCTTCCATTTATCCTTAAGTATGGCACATCTTTCTCCCAATGGTAAAAACCGTTGTGTTAAAATACTCTGATTATGTATTAGGAAGAGAGATGAGAGTAATCAAAAAAGGAACTCATTTCAATTCTTTTCTTTCCTTCTGCCTGGACTCAGAGGTAATTCCAGACTGCAAATATAGGTAAAATACAGAAGAACCTTGAAAAACTATGTAGAACATCAGGACTCTGGATTACTATGCTGTCATTTCAGATGCATTCCGATTTCTCTAAAAATTAAAAAATGAGATTTGTTTATTAAAACAACTCTGAATACAATTTTAAACTAATTTGAAAATGATATATGACAATTCAAATATGAGATGAGATTTCCTAAAGATTGCTAACTTTTGTTTTAATATTTCCTATAAGTAATTGTCATCATTTGTTTTAATATTTCCTGTAAGTAATCAATTCACCATAAGTTATATCATCACTATTAGTTACAAAGTGTGGCAAGTCTAATTTAATTAACTGAGGTGATTTCACATTGGAATTCCAGTATAAGACATTGATCTATAGGTAAATTTTTGTCTTATAGCCTCCAAATATCATTATTGATGTTCTATTATATTACTTCAAATATTTCCTTCCACCAGCCCAAAACAGTCCTTAGACACATATTTATGAAATTATGTTAAAGAGTTGGAAATCATGCCTAACTTTTTTTATTTTTTAGTATAAATACCAGTGTATCTTGGCCTGGCACCTGTACTACAGTGGTTATGGCACCGGCCACATGCACCAAGGCTGGTGAGTTGGAACCCAGTTCAGGCCTGCTAAACAACAATGACAACTGCAATAACCACAACAAAGAAAAATAGCCAGGTGTAGCAGGTGCCTGTAGTCCCAGCTACTTGGGAGGCTGAGGCAAGAAAATCACTTATGCCCAAGGGTTTGATATTGCTGTGCGCTATGATGACACAGCACTCTACTGAGGGTGACATAGTGAAAGTGCCCCCCCCAAAAAAGTGAAAGTGCATCTTCACCAAGCCTAGTAGACTCTTAAGAAATACAGAGGGGTGGCAATAGAAATGAATATAATAATAGCTGATATGAAGTTTTTTTATTTTTTAAGTATAATTTCCATTTGAGGAGGGAGCAGCTTTGAGTTTGAAGCAGCTTTCAGTCCTGAAGAGAAAGCCAGTTTTTGGGTGGCGCCTGTGGCTCAAAGGAGTAGGGCCCTGGCCTCATATGCCAGAGGTGGTGGGTTCAAGCCCAGCCCCAGCAAAAACTGCACCAGAAAAAAAAAAAAGTGAGAAAGAAAGACAGTTTTTGAACTGGGTGTGAGGGGAGGGAGAAAAGCAACTTCTTTCCCATAAAGGTAAAGAAGTGATTTTCTGAAGTCACCATGTGGGCCACCAAATGGTAGCTTTAGAAATCCTCAGTTTCTCAGTAGGTGCTGTTCACGTTATGAGAAAAGAATTTCTGTAGGCCAAGATTAAGATATAAAAGCATAAGTTCATTTTATATTAGAGAAAGGGTAGAGAGTGAGGGGAAGACAAGAGAAAAATAGAAAAAGAGCAGAAATGTGGAGTGCAAGAGGGGAGGACAGGGCAGGGGAGAAAAGGAGCAGAGAATGATGTGGCATCCCAAGGAGAGGAAAGAAGAATGCCTGATGATGGGAACTTAATGAGATATTTATTTTCTTATACTTATGAGATGTTATGATTATTTTGTTGACCTTCTAATTGGTACCATTTAGTGATTTCACTTCTAGTAGTCAATTTATGTTTAAGGTTGAGATTTTGTGTGTGTGGGTGTGTAAGAGAGAGAGAGAGAACTTACATTTTATCAGATGCCTCCACCCACGGTTTGGATAATATTTTCATTTTAATAAATAAAAGGAGACATAGGGTAAGAATGAAAGTAAGTTTTTGAGATTCAGAAGAAGCTTTTCTGGAAGGAGATTTTGGAGACAACAGGCAACATAAAATTAAATATTTGTTCTCTCAATTCAAGTCTTTCGAATATTCTGGCTCGAGGGTATTTCATGCTATTTTTTGGTGCTGGTTTCATAGTGCCTCTTTTGGTACTTTAGAAAACTTGTCAAGCCTTGTCCTTGGTGGATATTAAATTTAACAGTACAATCTTGCTACTGTGGTGAAAACATGGTATTTTAGAAGCAAACAATTTTGAATTAGATTCCTAGTTCTGTCATTGAATACTTCAGTTAGATTTAACATGTAATAAACCTTTGTATACATTTATCTTCTCATCTCAAAACTGGGATTAATAAACTGTACACCTCACAATAGTATTTTACATACCCAATACCCTAGATGACATTTATTTAGCACATTGATATACTGATCTCATATAACTTTCACACCAATCCTGTGAGATATGTATTTGCCCAGAGTTCAGATCCAGCCTTTGAGGATGATAGGGCCTAAGCCATTCACAAAATTATATGGCCAGTTAATGGAAAAGCAGAATTCCAGAGGCAGCGCACACTCTTCCTCAGGTTTATCTACTTAGAAGTTGGTATATTATATAAAATATGCATCATACAATTTACAACAAAAGCAGCTTCATATAGACACTGCATAGAGAGAGGTTCTAATGAAAGAGTGAAACACAATGTTAACAGGGAATGATATAGTAAGGAACAATTAGCCCCGTAGTAAGTCAATAGCAATAGTCTTTTGTTTCCATTTTTAACATTTTATTCTGAAGAAAATCTTTAAAATTACTGATCAACAGAGAAATGGACTTTAATCAAAATTAGAAAGTTTAATAAAAGGACATTATCAACAGAGTAAAGAAGCAACACACCGAATGGAAGGAAATATTTGAAAATTGTATATTTGCATAAAAATCTCCCAAAATAAAGCTATTAGCTGATTTGGCTTTATGTATTTCTATAATTCCTCCTCTCACTGAAAGTAACTTTTAATTCTTTCTTCAACCATAATATTTATCCATTCACAAATAAGGGTAGGTTTTAGGGATAGTCAAAGTTACATATGTAATTTAAGTAATAAGATATTAAAGTAAGCTGTAGTCTTGAAAAAACCCTTTAATAAAAATAACAAGCAAATTCAAGGGATATCTTAAACTCCTTAAGTATCACAACCATAAATATTTTACTCCAAAAACATCTGACATATTTTATTCCCTCTTGATTAAATTAATTTAGCATTCCGAGACTAAATTATAATACAAATCTTTCATGTTTACAAGAAAAAAATCTTTCATAAGTGTGAAAAGAAAAAAGTGAACGAATTTTCTCTAAGTATCTGGAATATTACTCATATTACTGATAAGGCAATAAGACAACTGTTCAGTTGTAGTAGCTCTTTGTATTTCATATGAGTCTTAAGCATATTCTATTTTAATCTTGGTCTTTAATACAATATTATGAGGTAGATAAGGGAGACATAATAATTCCTTGCAAGATATGACAAATTTAACTTTTCAAGTTCAATTAAATTTGTTTTTCAAATCATGCAGTTAATTAAGTGGAAGTTCGTGTTATTCCTTTTTTTCTTTTTTTAATTAAATCAGAGCTGTGTACATTAATGCAATCATGGGTTACAATGTGCTGGTTTCATATAGAATATGAAATATTTTCATCAAACTGGTTAACATAGCCTTCATGGCCTTTTCTTAGTTATTGTGTTAAAACATTTTATATTCTGCATTTAATAAGTTTCACCTGTACCCCTCGAAGATGCACCGTAGGTGTGGTCCCACCAATTACCCTCCCTCCACCCACCGTCCCCCCTTTCCTCCCTTCCCTTGCCCCTTTCCGCATATTCTTGGGCTATAATTGGGATACTTTGCTTAGATACTTTGCTAAGAAGACTATTTTCCAGCTCCATCCATGTAAACATGAAAGAGGCAAAGTTGAAATAGCTTCTATGTGAACACACATTCTTAGAATTGGTTTAGTGAACTTTGCTCACATATACTTCTTAGCATGATGATGATAATGCACAATTTTATGGATTTTTTTTTGTAGTTTTAATTTTCTAGATAGAGATGAATATCCAAAATGTTTTGAATCCAACTTAATAAATTTGTATTTAATACCTGTGAATGGAAAAGGAGGCAGCAGGATTGGAGCTGAGAGACAATGGGTTGTAATGTAGCATCAAAAAATTCCTAAGTTACCTCCACAGGGGCCTCAGGAGTGTTCTGAGTGAGAGGGGCCAGGCATTTATATATCTGTAATTTGAAGGTTTACCATTTAATAACCAGTAACTTGAAGCACATTGCCCTGAAAATGAAGTGGGGCCAAGGAATTGAAGAGACTCTTCTTCCAAATCAATTCCAAAGCTGATAGCTGAGGGATATCTGATGGCAACGATCCCAGCAGTAAAGAAAATATGTGTTTTCTTACTGAAGCAGCATCGGCCAACACATCACAGCAACCACTATAATGTTCTTCTGTACAAAATTTTCATTTGTTCTTGATAACTCTGCAACATTGCCAGGTCAAGTACGATTAAGTAGGAAGCAAAATTGTTGCAACCCATATAGCCTATGGCTAGGAGTGGGAGTTATAAGAAATACCTGTATAGCTCAATCATGGAACACCTTGGAAAGGGCATGGAGAGGGATTTAGCTCTCCTAATAAGCATGAGAGCTTGCGAGATGAGAGCAGTGGAGAATTGGCAGTCTCTACACCTGCGGTGTTGTGAGGCACGAGATCAGCCTTATATTAGGCTGGAGGAGGAGGCAGTCGAGGAGCATGCGCATTCTATCATGGATGTGCTTACTCTGACTCTGTCTCCTCTCCTGCCTGCAGAACACCAGCATGGTGTCTCTCTGCTGAAGATTACTAAGCTCTGCTAAAGACTAAGATCTATCTTTCTAAGAAGACTGCTGTACTCTCTAAGACTCTCTCTCTCTCTCCAGCTAAAGTAGATAGCCCTCAGGCACCTAAGAGAAACTGTATCTGAGCAAGGTAACTTAGTGGTCCGTGTCTGGAACCTAGTTAAGCTGGGCCTGAGACCTGGCCAGTCCAGGGCCCTGACAAGTGGATCAGAAGTGACATGTGACAGAAAATAATGATGGAAATTTAAAGTTGACACTACACCAGGACTTTATTTTCCTAAGCTCAGAATTAGTTTATGTAACACTAGTGAAAAATAATAGAATAGCATCTAGCATTGACACTAACTTGTAATCTATGTAAGAATGATTTAGAATAGTTTGATACTAAGCCATAGAAAAAGTCACATAGAAAATCACACCAGAAATAAACCTGATAAGTATCTGGTGATTGATGGGAGAGCTGAAATTTCTTGCTGTGATTCAGCATCATCTAGCTAATATCTGCATTATAATGACACTTAGTGTGAGGTAATTAAGCAGTATGATAACACACAGAAATTTTTTCTTTGTGTATTATTGTTATCTTTTTCTACTTTTGTTATGCATTTTCTTGTACTACAAATTCAGAAAGTCTCCTGGTGAGAGATGAAAGTAAACACAGCAGTTGATCATGTTTTTGACAAGCCCAATGCTTGGTGACCCATGCCCAATATACTTACCTGCCCCCTTTTTGCAACATCTTGACAAGGTCATTGTGCATTAAAAAGAAACATTCACATTGTAACACCCTAATGCTTACTTTTCTTAAAGAAAGTGTGCAAAGAGGTATAATTTTAACACATCACCATCATTTCTGACTATATAGTAGGCAGTTTTGTTCATCCTAAGTGAACTTCTTGCATGTAAATACATCAATCAAAAAGTAAAGTGTTTCAAGTAATAGCCAGCTACAACTTTGAAAGATGCATTGGCTGACCTCTAAGTATCATTTTGGCTTAGAGCTAAACCAGGTGTTTTCAAGTATTTTTAGCAGTGGAACCTTTTCATTAACCACAGGCTGAGAATGGAGTTGTTGCATATGTATGCATATGTACACACACATTTTGGGGGGATATATACATATACCCCAATTATAAATAAGGTTTTAATCTCTCAGGACACCGAGGATACTCTAGGGTAAAATTGAAAAACATTTTACTGATTGTCATTTTTTTTTTCTTTTATAGAGACAGAGTCTCACTTTATTGCCCTTGGTATAGTGCCGTGGCATCACACTTCACAGCAACTTTCAACTCCTGGGCTTAGACGATTCTCTTGCATGAGGCTCCTGAGTAGCTGGGACTACAGGCACCCACCTCAATGCCCGGCTATTTTTTGTTGCAGTTTGGCTGGGGCCGGGTTTGAACCTTCCACTCTTGGTACATGGGGCTAGCACCCTACTCACTGAGCCATAGGTGATCTCCCTGATTGTCATTTTTTTAAGGATATGAGGTAGCTAGGTACCCCACAATGATGCATTTTGAACATTTGTTATTCAAAGTGTTATTTTACCAACAAAGCTTGAATAAGACTAGCTTATACATACATATTGTCTACCTGTTTATATTTTGATTCAGAAGGGTGTATTTCGTTTTTCTCATATCTCTCTCTATATTAACCAAATCTAAGTTTGGCACAATTGCAATAGATTGAACAGACAAACTTTGATAAATGTTACCTTAATATGATTACCAAATCCTTCATAACAAATAATATATCTACATTAATATTCCAGCTGTGAAATTCCAATACTTATGTTAATGGAAAGAATATAAGCTGAAAGCCTTAATTCTATACATCAAAAGGTTTTCTTATTATCTGCTCTTCTCCCTCAGCCTGAAAACTCTAAATATCTGATTGGGGTTCCATTTACTCAATGTGAAATGTCAGACAAGGCTATCATGGATAAATATAGTGGGATGGCAAGAGGGAAACAAGGCTGTACCTTTAAATCACAACACTGTACTTATTTTGGATAGAAGTGTCTCAACTGCTGGCAAGCGAAGTAAAGCTGGAGATTTTACCCAAAAGTAAAAATAATATAATAGGGTACACAGCAAGAGAAATAGTCAGCAGAGTAAATAAACAACCTACAGAATGGGAAAAATATTCACAAATTATACATCTGATGAAGAGCTTGTATCAAGAATCTATAAGGAACTCAAACTTATTAAAAAAAAAGAAAAACTCATTATAAAGTGAGGATAAGACATGAACAGACATTTTACAAAAGAAGATAAACAAACTGCCAACAAACATGAAAATACGCTTAATATCACTAATCATCAGGGAAATGTGAATCAAAACCACAATGAAATACCACCTAAGCCCTGTCAGAATGGCCATTATTAAAAAGTCAAAATACAAGAGACATTGACATAGATACAGTGAAAAGAGAACACTTACACACTGATACTGGGAATGTAAATTAATAGACCTCTGTGGAAAATATAGAGAGATTATTCAGAGAACTAAAGGTAGATTTTCCATTTAGTTCAACAATCCCACTACTGACTATCTACCCAAAGCAAAAGAAGTCATTGGATCAAAATAACACTTTCATGTGAATGTTTATTGTAGCATAATTCACAATTGCAAAGATATGGGATTGACCTAAGTGCCCATCAATTGACGAGTAGGTAAGAAAAATGTGTGTGTGTGTTTGAGAATGTACAGCACAGAAAAACACAAAATAACAAATCTCACTTAGCAAGATACCACAAGACAACATAAACACAGCTGTAAGACACTGATATACCAAGGTTATAAAACCTTATTGAGTGTTTATACAGTGCTGCCAAAGTATGTGCATGGTGGTAAGTCTGCGAACTTAATTTCCAGACCCTTTGTATGATGACAGCTCTGATCTTTCGTTCTAGAAAAAGAGTTACAAAATTGCTTTTAAGGCTGAACTAGGCAGTGATGTGGCTTCCCAATGGGAATGCTTTGTAGGTGAACATGGTGATCTTTAGCCATTAGGTACATAGCACTTTTCCTAGGATAAGTTAATAAACTTAATTATCAGATTTTGTGTATAAATTTATATATATACATTTATATACATATAAGTTATAATGATAAATATGAATAAAAAAGATGAATACAAGTCAACATTGAGCTCTTCTTGTAATAGCAGAAGTCAAATATGACTTGAGTATTACAAATTTATTTCATTATTTCCTTTCTTAAAATGTGTATACATTTTTGGACACCCTCTGCATGCATGTGTGTGTGTGTGTGTGTATACACCCTATTGATACTACTCAGCCAGAAAATTATGAAATGTCTTTTGCAGCTGTCCTTATAGAGGTAAAGGTCGATATCCTAAGTGAAGTAACTCAGCAAAGGAAAACCAAATACAATATGTTCTCATTGATAAGTGAAAGCTGTGCTATGGGTATGTATGCTATAATGGAAACTGGTGAATCAGAAAGTGGAGGGAGGGAATGAGGCAGCGAATAAAATATCACCTAATGCTTACCTACTGCCCAGTATTCATGTGACAGATGCACAAACTCCGGACTTCATCACTGTACAATATATCTAGTATAAACTAGCTTATATTAGTTTTTCCTTATGTTTCAAAGTCTGAAAAAGAGCTACTATTGGTCATATTCTACAGCCTTCTTCCTGTTTTATTAATTCCTCAATCCTGAAATACACATAAACATACACAGAGAGAATGTTTATGTAACAATTATTATGCATATTTTACTCCTTCCTTTTAAAGGTGTGTGAAACTGTATCATAATTATGTAAACATACACATATGCATATATACACATATTTTATAGAATAGTATAATCAGGCTAATTATCCCAATGTAATCTGGGGAAAATGAAAGTTTGTGAACTTTTAGACTCAATTCTCTCTCATGTTAATGAATGAAAAATGTTAAAATCATGAGAATGCAGAAACTTAGGTTCTATAGGTTTATATAATAGCATACCCTTAAAAACATCTACAGAAGCAAGGAAACAAAAAAATTACAATTAGTTACAACACTTTGATTAATACTTTATAAAGTTAATTATTTCTCTTGAAAAGCTATTTGGCTTAAATAAAAAGAAAAGATAAGCTATTTAGCTCTAAAAGAGGTATACTGACCAACCCTATGAAGAATAAGAATCACATTTATATAGACTTATACTGGTTCATCAGTTCCTCTACTTAACATTTATGAAACACAGTTTCAAAAATTAAATACAGAACATGAATAAGGTAAATTTATTCCCAGTTCGGAGACTGATTAATAAACTTTCTCAAGGAAACTTAATATTGGCCACTGTTAAATGAGTAGGAGAAAAAAGAATCCTAGAGCTGAGAGATTTGGCCCCAGGGGAATTGGCTTCGAAGTTATTTACATAAGATAGTAGCAGATCCTTAATTTCATGCCTGTGAAGAATAATTCAATTTATAAAATCACACACTGAAATGACATAAAAGACTTCTTGGTTTTATCATAGGTCTGCTATTTATGTGAACTTTAAATTGAGGCTTCAAACTGTTTGCAAGCATCCAAAATTTTAACTCACTAAGCAATTACTCTGTGACTTGAAAAATTCAATTCATTTCTTAAACACACAAACACACATGTACACACATACATATATAGGGTGTCCATAAAATTCGTGTGCAATTTCCTAAGTTAAACTATTTTAAATCACATGTGGTGCAATATGCACTATGCCCACCCTGTTTATGTCTATATAAATCTAAGGTAAATTTGGTCAATATTGAAAAACTCTTTACAGATATATATATATATAAAATCCACATTGTGTCCACATTATAATACTTCATTCAAAATTGGACCTTCACAACTTAATGACCTTAAAAAGTCTTATTTCCGGTTGTAGATAAACAAACTCATTCTGAGAATAAAGGACCACAAGTCATTAGCAAAATTGCAAGGTGACCTAGTTTATTTTGTTTATGTCATGTGCTAAACCAGAATTTTCCTTCCATAATATTAACCAATTGCAAGGGAAGTGAATATCGGGCTTAAAACATTTTGAATGTTTTATTTTAAAGCCTTTATAGTGTAGTAGTTATTAAGCATTCATTCCATGAAACAGCCAGATAAAATTCTACCCTGGCTTACTCCCAGGTCACTGCCTTGGCTTGGATTTCATTGATCTTGAAAAAGGATAAGCCAAGAACAGTTGAACCATAAGAAGCATCCAGACAATCATCGTATCACAACAAGGCTAATAATGATAACAGTTGCCAAGAGGAAACCCAACAGTGATGATATGGGCACTGAAGCACTCAATAGTTTTGAGTCTTGAAAGTAATGCAGAAAATGCTGTGATCATAGCGCTGTACTCCTCGGAAAGTGTGGTCTGTTTAATAATCCCCTGGCAACTCTTCACTTGTTTCTTCTTTGTCAGTGTCATACTTGCCTAGTCTTTTAAAGATTTCAGTTGTTAAGTGAGAAAAAAAAAATGAAAATAATTAAAAGCCTGCTATTTTGCAAGGACTGAATTCCTAATAGAATGACATTATAATAGTTCAGTTGCAAGCAATGGTAACAGTTAAAATTAACCAATAAACCTGACAGCACATAGAACAATCTTTAAGTGTGAGTAAATTGCCTACTAGCTGTCATCTATGCAAATGAAAAACTGCATTGCTAATGCTATTTCTGAACTTAATTCAGTATTTTATAAAACTATGTCTCTCAAAATGACAGCAAGCAATAAGCACAATGTTTTACTTTCATGATTTAAATGGAACATTTTTAAATAATAAAAGAAAACTCCCAAACTCAAATAAATGATATAAACCAGCAATTTTAATTGCCTTTGGCTGAATTTAAAATGAAAACCTATAAAGCATTATTATATGGTTAACATTTATAATGATAATCTCAAGAAAGTCAGTGTCATTTACATCTTATTTTAAGGAAGACTGAGAAAATCTTTGAACACATTCATGAGTCTGATTCAGGCAAAATTTTCTGGACAGTAAAATGTCAGATAGAAAAGGCAAAGGTATGCAGGTCAGAGTTATTGCAACACAAGCACTCGGAATCCTATAACAATTCAGTTGTCTATGCTTGGGAAGATGATTTTAAAAGTATATGCAATGTGGGATATTAGAAAAAAGTCTTATACAACGTGCGATTTATTCCGTGTTAGGATGAACACAGCGGGGTATCCTTAGGGGAGGCTCCATATCAGGCAGATTTATAGAACTATAAACATAAGGACTACGACAGTCTATTGGATTGAATTTTTCATGTCTTAGTTTGCATTCTGTTGCAAACAAAAACTAGGTAATTTATAAAGAAAAAGAATTTAAGTGGTAAAGAAATATAGCTGGTCTTTTCACACTGAGAGTCACATTGTATATCCTAGTTTTATTTTTAAAAATATATGTTTCTGTTTGACTTTAGGTTTTATTTTACTGAAAAGTATATACATATTTTATTTGCATGTATATTCAGCAGAAAAAATTTAAAAACGCTTTTCATTAAAAAAATGGTATTTATTTCTTAGAGTTATGAAAGCTGAGGAAGTCGAAGGTCAAGGACCACAGCCCTGAAAGCCATCTTGTGGTGGGGGGACCTCCCAAGGTAAAGCAAGGCATAATATGGCAAGAGGGCTGAGTGTTTGCTAAATCGGATCTCTCCCCTTTTTTATAGAACCA
>CAUYON010035024.1:0-26849 GCA_963573935.1 Arctocebus calabarensis
CCAAACAACAATGACGGCTGCAACCAAAAAATGGCCGGGCGTTGTGGTGGGCGCCTGTGGTCCCAGCTACTTGGGAGGCGGAGGCAGGAGACTCGCTTGAGCCCAGGAATTGAAGGTTGCTGTGAGCTGTGATGCCACGGCACTCTACCCAGGGTGACAGCTTGAGGCTCTGTCTCAAAACAAACAAACAAACAAAAAAAAAAAATATATATATATATATATACACTTAGGGATCGCATAAGCCACTTTATTCTCTCCCAAAAAGTGGCATAAATATTGGTTGTATCTAAAATGTAGCATTCACCATAGTTGAACCATGCCAACTTTATTGACATTTCTAAGTAGTTAGAAATTTATCTGAATAGCAAATTAAAAGCAAACATTAACAGAATCCCTAAAGCACTGCCTTAGGGTGCTTTGAAAACCAATTTGAATATTACTGTCCTGATGCTATCAAAGTTCTCTTCCAACTCTGAAGAACCATGAATATTCCAGCTTCTTACATATGTGTAGCTCTTTTTGTTTCATGAAGTGCTTTCACATATATTGTCTCATGATCTGTTTCTAATAAGTCCCCAAGAATTGGCAAGATAGAGGTAGTATTACCTTTAGATGCTGAAGAAGAAACTGTGTCCATAGATTAAAGCTCACACACTTAGTTAGTGACAACCTTGTTTAGGACCTTCTCCTAAATATAATCCTCATCCATTTTTGTTTTTGCCATCACTACACTGCAATGGAATGTAATTTTTCTGTTTGATCCATTTTAAATTGAAAATACATTAAAATTAACATGAAATTTTATAATCACTACCGTAACAAAACTATTTTTTAATGTAACCTTGCATCTGACTTTTCGTAAGTGAAATCAAGAGAATTTTATTCTGTCCTTCTAACACATTGACTGCCATACTAGAAAAAAATTGTTTCCTTGGAGCCATGGTGTTTTATTAGGTCAGTATAGGTCAAGAATCATGTAAGTTACATGTGCTTCACGAGGCCCTGGGCTCGAAACTATCGTAAGTGAACTACACAACTTACATGTTAGTAAATATGTTCAAGTATCAGTATATTGTGAATATTTTTCAGGTTTCTATGTTATCTTTATAATTATATCACGTTTTTTTGCCTAAGTTGGGAATCTTCTCTGTAGTATAAGGAATCAACCTGAGGAGAAGATAGCTGAAATTGTGGTGATTAGAAACAGAACCAAAGGCCCAAAGCAGAATTTCTAAGACTAATGTTTATGAGGTAGATTTATTGGCACTTAGAATTTCTGTTTTCCCTTAGGGAATAGGGAGCAGGAAGAGGTCATGAAAGGAAAGACAAGGAATCTTCCTTTAGAAACTATATAAGAGAGCAGTGCCTGTGGCTCAGTGGGTAGAGCTCCGGCCCCATATATCGAGGGTGGCGGGTTCAAACCCTAACCCTGCCAAACTGCAACAAAAAAATAGCCAGGCGTTATGGCGGACGCCTATAGTCCTAGCTACTTGGGAGGCTGAGGCAAGAGAATCCCCTAAGCCCAGGAGTTGGAGGTTGCTGTGAGCTGTGTTGACGCCACCACACTCTACCAAGGGCGATAGAGTAAGACTCTGTCTCTATTAAAAAAAAAAAAAAAGAAAAAGAAAAACAGAAACTATATAAGAAGGGCTCATTTTAACATCTTTATTAAAGCTGCATTTTATGTCCTTGTTCATTTTTTTATATGGAAAGACATTGATATAAAAGGTAGACCTTTCTGGCTTTTTAAATTCTCATTTCAAAATGTGGTAGGTAGCACAGTAAATAATTAATTTTACCTGTATTCACTTCATAAAATTAGGGCAGCATCCAAAGAATTAAATTTGGAGATTTAAGAAAGGAATTGAATTTCCTCTATAAAACATTAAGAATCAGTCCTGACTTGACTCCTGTAGCACAGTGGTTACGGCATTGGCCACATAAACTGAGACTGGGGGGTTCAAACCCGGCCTGGGCCAGCTAAACAACAGTGACAACTGCAACAAAAAAATAGCTGGGCATTGTGGCAGGTGCCTGTAGTCCCAGCTACTTGGGAGTCTGAGGTGAGAGAATCGCTTAAGCCCAAGAGTTTGAGGTTGCTGTGAGCTGTGACACCACAGCACTCTACCCAGGGTGACTTAGTGAGGCTCTCTCAAAAAAAGAAAAAAATGAATCTTTCCTGCTAAGAAGCAGAAACACCTTGAGTGACACTGTTGCCTGGCAGCTAAAATGATTTGTCTTTTTCCATAGTATGTTGTCTTGTGCTGTGTTAATTTCCTGATAACCAAGCTTAAAGTGAGTGCCAAAGAACAAATTCAGTCCTGTATGTATTCCTGTTTGTCTCTCTGTCCTTCTGCTCAGGTTCCATACTGCCCTCTGTAGGAAGCTCTGTAGGCAGTGTAAACGGATACCACACCTGCAAAGGTGAGAATGCTATTTTCACAGTGTCTCTTTGTTGGGTGTGTTAGGACAGTGCTCACATTTGCATCTGTGTATGTTTCAGTATGTGTGTAAGAACTGCTGCCAGAGTGAGTGTAAGGATGAAGGTCTGGAGAGAAACAACTGTACATTTGCTGGCTCTAGACTAAACGTGTTGGGAATCCCTGAAACTAAAGATACTGAGGAAATAAGCTAGATCCCCCAGTAAGGGAAATAAAGAAAGACTTTGAAGAAAATATACGTTAATCTTTGAGTTATAAAGAAGCTGTGGTAGAGATAATTTAGTCCTCAGACTCTCAGCTGGGTAACTTCTCTGTGGTTTGGAGAAGAGGGAGCTAAAGAACGCTCCAAATTTATTAAACCCAATAGTGTGGTCCCCTCACTTGTGTTGTTCCCGTGTTTATTGAGCATCATAAGGCATATGTGTGAGGAAGTAATGGCAAAACCAGAAAGCAGATTAATGAGAGTTCTTTTGCTTTGTATATATAAACAAGAACTTTTATGTGGTTTATCAGGAAGATAATCTCCAGTTCACAAGGAGTAGGAGATGTGCCTAATCCTGACAAATAATTTAGGAATGAGGAATCCAGGGCAATGCATGGAGAGCTATTCCCAGTCTGATTTCTGTTTCTGTGATACTAGATCTGACGGAGATCCAGTGTGACATGTCAGATGTAAACTTGAAGTATGAGAAGCTGGGAGGAGTACTTCGAGAGCGCCAGGAAAGCCTTCAATCTGTCCTCAGCAGAATGGAGGAGGTTCAGAGGGAGGCAAGCTTAATGCTGCAGTGGCTGGATTCAAAAGAGGAAGTCCTGAAATCCATGGATGCCTCATCATCTCCAACCAAGACAGAAACAGTAAAAGCCCAAGCTGAATCTAATAAGGTATTGATACATTAGCTGCTGAGAGTAAGACAGGAGCAACTGTCCCAGGCTGTGATGAGCAGTATGTTTGACTTCCAAATGATTAATATGCCTTAACTCTCCTTGAGAATTTTCTTACCTACGAAATTAGAAATTGCTATAAATGTGGCTTGGTGCCCATAGCACAGAGGTTATGATGCCAGCCACATACACTGAGGCTGGGGGTTCGAACCCAGCCCGGGCCTGCTAAACAACAATGACACTGCAACAAAAAAATAGCCAGGTGTTGTGGCGTGCACCTATAGTCCCAGCTACTTGGGAGGCTGAGGCAAGAGAATCACTTAAGCCCAAGAGTTTGAGGTTGCTGTGAGCTGTGATGCCATGGCACTCTACTGAGGCCGACATAGTGAGACTCTGTCTCAAAAAAGAAAGAAAGAAAGAAAGAAAGGAAAGGAGGAAGGAAGGAATTGCTATAAATGAAATTCAGAAACAAAACTAGATACATCTGCAGAAAAAGAACAGCTCTCTCCAGGAGGATCATTTCACTGAGAGTGGAATCTCATTTATGCTATAAGCAAAGCCAAACCATTCTCAACAAAACATCTTCTCAGCTTGAAGGGATCTAAATAACTCTGATGACTGATTTTGTTTGTTTTTGTTTTTGGAGAGGGAGTCTCATTTTATTGCTCTTGGTAGAGTGCCATGACATCATAACTCACAGCAAACTCAAACTCTGGGTTCAAGCAAATCTCTTGCCTCAGCCTTCCGAGTAGCTGGAACTACAGGCACCCTCCACAACACCCAGCTATTTTTAGAGACTAGGTCTCACTCTGGCTCAGGCTGGTCTTAAACCGGTGAGCTCAGACAATTTTTGCACCTCAGCATCTTGGCACTTAAAGTTTATAGGAATGAATAATTCCTTCTTATTGGGTTCTACTGATGTGTTATACGTAAGAAACTCAGATCTTGCCACTTAGAGTTTTCATTTTAAAGTAAAAATGAAAGCAGAAAGTTTACATTTCTTAAAATCACAAAACAGGACATGGATAAAATCAGAGCAAAGCCCATAATTGCCAACCAGTTTTTCAGTCATTTCTACCATATACACAGCTTTTTTTCCTGTTTAGAATCTCACACCATGCATGATGTTTTCTTTCTCCTAGGCCTTCCTGACTGAATTGGAACAGAATTCTCCAAAAATTCAAAAAGTAAAGGAAGCTCTGGCCGGATTACTGGTGACATATCCAAACTCACAAGAAGCAGAAAATTGGAAGAAAATGCAAGAAGAACTCAGTAAGTTGTCACAGGAACGTTGTAGATTCACTAAATTATTTGTCTTCAAAGCAAATAGAGAATTTCAGCACATCCTACAAAGCAAGAATTATTTTTCTTACTTTTCATAAATAAGGGAAAGGTCTAGATACAGCCAGAGAGTGATCCTGGTTAGGGAAAATAATTAGAGAGTTTACTCTTACTTTCTTGAGCAAGTCGAACTGACAATCTACTATGTTGAAAAACTAAAGAGAGCATTGTTAATAAAAGTGAAAAATGGGAAATAATCTCAATAATCTCCAGTGATAGTGATTTATATTACTTAATATAATATCTTATATCTTTTGGTTTCACTTAAGGGTTTTTTGATGATCAAACTTTAAAAATATTGATTCAATGTAAGGATAAAATAAACTGTGTGTTCGTAATACTGAACTGTAAAAAACGTAGATGATTACTCACTACCATGAAAAAATTTATTGGCATGAAAAATGTCCATAATATAGTAAATTTAAAAATAGACCATAAAATAATATATACATGGATATGTAGTATATGTAAAATACTATATACTTTATACAGTAGCAGTTTTTCATGTAACTGCTACTGTAGTCAAGGTACAGAACTATCTGTGTTACTCCAGTTAAAAGTTTTAAAAGGTTACTTTTAGTTTAAAAAAAATGTCAATAGTGCTCCTGGGGTTATTTCCTGTAGTATATTTGGAACATAATTTAGGAGCCAGGCCAGTTGTTGATGAGAGCAAAGGAATACATGCTCTCATTTCCTCTCTACAGATTCCCGATGGGAAAGGGCCACCGAGGTGACTGTGGCTCGGCAAAGGCAGCTAGAGGAGTCCGCAAGCCATCTGGCCTGCTTCCAGGCTGCAGAATCCCAGCTCCGGCCCTGGCTGATGGAGAAAGAACTAATGATGGGAGTGCTAGGGCCCCTGTCGATTGACCCCAACATGTTGAATGCTCAAAAGCAACAGGTTCAGGTGAGCACAATAGCTTAATGCGTTAGCAGGGATGTCCTACCTTTTTTTGTCTCTGCTGCACATTAGAAAGGTATGAGTTGTCTTGAGCCACACATTAAGTACACAATCAGTAATGAAAGCTGATTAGCAAAAAAAAGGTCAAGGCATACTTTTCATGATGTCTGAAATCACAGGTAAGCTAAAAAGTTCTCATATTAGCATGCAGCCCATGGGCTGGCCCCTACAAATTTAGAGCAAAGAAATTAGAATCACATGAATCTGTATTTGAATGTTGCTTCTCATAAGTACATTTTCTGTGACCTCGGACAACTCATTTAACCTTTCAGAGTCTTGGTTTCCTCAGTTTAAGTGAGATGTTTTAAGATGTTTATCACAGGACCTATCTAATAGTAAATAATCCGTTATTTATATCATCACCAGCAGGAGGAAGATGAGTGGATGTGAGAATGGGGAACTTTTTCTGACTAAATTGTAGAGTCATATTTTACTTTTAATCCCCACTCATAGTGATTCATATTATTAAATATAATATGTCTACTGGCTTTACTTAAGGATGTTTTACTTAAGGATGATCAAACCTCAAAAAAATTGACTTAGCATGTGGCAGGTGCCTCCAGCTACTTGGGAGGCTGAGGCAAGAAAATTGCTAAAGCCCAAGACTTAGAGGTTGTGTTAGACACCACAGCACTCTACTGAGGGCAACATAGTGAGACTCTGCCTCCAAAAAAAAAAAAATTGACTTAAGTGCTCAACATTATAGAAATTTTAGTTGGTTGATATTATGTCATTTCTAATGAAATTCTGCCTAGAACCTCTTCCTTATTCTACATCCTCCCACAAACCTGTTCTATGTCATCTTACCTTCCAAGTTCCATTCAGTTCAGCCCTAAGAGTAATATTTGAAGGAAACCTTTCTTTCAGCCCCTGTATCCAAATAATTATTGAGTCCTATTTAGTTTACCTACAAATATTTCTCTAATCCAGTGGTTTTCAAAATTTTTATTCTCAAACTCCTTTTGTATTATTAAAAATTATTGAAATTCCAAAAAGCTTGTGTTTATCTATTGATATGTATTGATATTTGCTACATTAAAACACTGAGGAAGGCTGGGTACAGTGGCTTACCTATAATCCTAGCACTCTGGGAGGCCAAGGCAGATAGATGTTTGAGCTCAGGAGTTTGAGACCAGCCTGAGCAGAGTGAGACCCTATCTCTACTAAAAATAGAAAACTTAGCTGGGCATCCAAGCAGGCATCTGTAGTCCTACTTACTTAGAGGCTAAGGCAAGAGGATCAATTGGCCCCAGGAATTTAAGGTTGCTGAGAGCTATACCACCATGGAACTCTATCTCGGACTACAGAGTGAGAGTCTGTCTCAAAAAAATGTATAAATATAACAACAACAACAAAAAAAAAACACTGAGGAATTTATATATGTATTAAAATAACAGTGATAAAACTATCACTTTAACCTGAGTAACATATTTTTATGAAAAAATAACATTTACTTAACATATAAAGTTGAGTAATGTGTGGCATGGTTTTATATCTTTGTAAATCTCTTTAATGTCTGGTGTAAGAGAATGTTCTTACATCTGCTTCTGCATATCTGTTGCAATAGCAAATGCCACATGGCCTCTGGAAAACTTCATTGACTGTTTATGAGAGAACAAGAATTTCAAAAGGCAAATAACATTGTATTATTATTATGAAAATAGTTTGATCTCTGTATCTTTGCTAACCCTGGTTGCCCTTCACCAGCCTTCTCTAGTCTGCTTAGAGAACTCCTACTCATGCTTTTTTGTCACTTGGGGGGGGGGGGGCTTTTTGTCATTTCTCTCTACTACCTTTTATCATTCCTTAATAGAATTAATCACCCTATTCCAAGCTGTCACAGTTTCATCTTTAATGTTTAAGTATTTTTTGGTGTGTTACATAGTATTAGAGTTCATTCTTTTTATCTCTATTATTTCTTGAGGTCAAGTCTTATTTTTGTGCAGTATAAATGCTGAGCACTTCACATAAATTATATTATTTGATTCTTATAACAGCCAAGATAAGTACTTTACTATTCTCATTTTATAGATGAAGAAACTGATGTTTGGAGAACTTTTTAAAACTCACCTAATGTCCTGTATCTAATTGGTGATGGCTCCAGGAGATGAACGCAGGCAGTCTGCCTCTAGTGTCTGTAATCCTGAGATTACATGAGAGCAGCAGGGAATAGAAAGAAATAAAAAGTCGCTCTTTATGTAATTGTCCTATATTATAGTATATAGATTATATGTGCTGTTGGAATTCTGAAAAAGAAACTAAGAACAACAGACATTGAAAATGAAGTGACAATCCTAGCCAGGAATTCAGAGGCGTGGCAAAGCCGCTGAATGCCAGTGTAGAGAACCAGAATCAGGTCCCCAGCCTAAGCTGACTGTAGTAACTGATGTTGAAACAGAATATGGCAAATAGGAAAAGAAGTAAAATAGACAGAAATTGTTAAGTGTTTCTTCCTAGTCCTTGGAGTTTTTTTTTTTTTTTTTTTCTGGTTCATTTTTAAAAGAGGTTGGCACTATTTGGCACAGCAAAAAGTCAGTTTTTGTTTTGACACTGCTTTTAGATTTGTTTCTTTCTATCTAAACATCTTGGTGTCATTGATGTTTCAGTTTATGCTGAAGGAATTTGAAGCACGGAGGCAACAGCATGAACAATTGAATGAGGCAGCTCAGGGCATCCTAACAGGCCCTGGAGATGTCTCTCCATCCACCAGCCATGTACAGAAAGAACTCCAGAGCATCAATCAGAAGTGGGTTGAGCTAACTGACAAACTCAATTCCCGTTCTAACCAAATTGACCAAGCTATTGTCAAAAGCACACAGTACCAGGAATTGCTCCAGGACTTATCAGAGAAGGTGAAAGCAGTTGGACAGCGGCTGAGTGGCCAATCGGCCATCAGTACCCAACCTGACGCCATAAAGCAGCAATTAGAAGAGACCAGTGAGATTCGATCTGACTTAGAGCAATTAGACCATGAGGTCAAGGAGGCCCAGACACTGTGCGATGAACTCTCTGTGCTAATTGGTGAGCAGTATCTCAAGGATGAGCTGAAGAAGCGTTTAGAGACAGTTGCCTTGCCTCTCCAAGGTTTAGAAGATCTCGCAGGTGAGTTGGGATGTGGAACTCTTGCTGTTATTAGTGGCATGTAGAAAGAAGGGGGGAGGGTTGGTAGTAGTTCTAAGAATGTAGGATGACTGTGAAGTAGTTTTGGGACTCAGAAGAATGTTAACCTGTCCCTTCTTCCAGCTATAATGAGAACAAATTGAATACTAATAATATGTGAAGCTTTACATAGCATAGTCCTAGAGATAAAAACTCTAATATAAATTTAAGTTTATTTAAATTTAAGCTCAAGAAGAGATTCATCCCTGTAGATGTACTAATAGGTGAAGTTGAATACATACTTTCACTGACACTCCCTTAATGTCATATACACACACATCATGCAAATTTAGAACATGTTCTGGACTTCTTATGATGACCTTGTACAAGAAAACTTTTGTTGGGCAGCACCTGTGGCTTAGTGGGTAAGGCCCCATATACCGAGGGTAGTGTGTTCGAACCCAGCCCCGGCCAAACTGCAACAACAACAACAACAACAAAATAGCTGAGAGTTGTGGCAGGTGCCTGTAGTCCCAGCTACTCGGGAGGCTGAGGCAAGAGAATCGCCTAAGCCTAGGAGTTGGAGGTTGCTATGAGCTGTAACACCATAGCACTCTACCAAGGGCGACAAAGTGAGACTCTGTCTATAAAAAAAAAAAAAAAAGAAAGAAAGAAACTTTTGTTGTTAATTCATTGCCACTTTTTCTGGAAATGTTCATGACTTTAACTTTTTTTTTTTTGAGGCAAAGTCTCACTTTGTCGCCCTTAGTAGAGTGCCGTGCTGTGGCGTCACAGCTCACAGCAACCTCAAACTCTTGGGCTTAAGTGATTCTCTTGCCTTAGCCTACCAAGTAGCTAGGACTACAGGTGCCCACCACAACGCCTGGCTATTTTTTGTTGCAGTTGTCCTTGTTGTTTTAGCTGGCTCACGCTGGGTTCAAACCCGCCCAAGTTCGGTGTATGTGGCTGGCACTGTAACCACTGTGCTATGGGTGCTGAACCTATGACTTTTGCTTTTTATCTGCATAAAAGTTTACTTCTTTTACTTAGACCAACTTACAAGGCTGACATAAGGATTAAATAAGATACAGTATGTGAAAGAGCCTGGTGGTACGTAGTATACCTTTTTTGTGGTAGGCTCTCAACTAACATTAGTTTCCTTCCGTTAAGATTAACCCACATAGGGGCAGTGCCTGTGGCTCAGTGAGTAGGGCGCTGGCCCCATATACCGAGGGTGGGTTCAAACCCGGCCCCGGCCAAACTGCAACAACAACAAAAAATAGCCGGGCATTGTGGCAAGGACCTGTAGTCCCAGCTACTCGGGAGGCTAGGCAAGAGAATCACCTAAGCCCAAGAGCTAGAGGTTGCTGTGAGCTGTGATGCCACAACATTCTACTGAGGACAACAAAGTGAGACTCTGTCTCTAAAAAAAAAGAGATTAGCCCATATTCTCTCACTAAAACATTTTTAATGCCATGTTCAGGCTTGATTGGTTTCAATTCCATTTTCTCATTTCAGCTGATCGCATGAACAGACTCCAGGCAGCTCTTGCCAGCACCCAGCAGTTCCAGCAAATGTTTGATGAGCTGAGGACCTGGTTGGATGACAAACAAAGCCAGCAAACAAAAAACTGCCCAATTTCTGCAAAATTGGAGCAGCTACAGTCTCAGCTACAGGAGAATGAAGAGTTTCAGAAGAGCCTTAATCAACATAGTGGTTCCTATGAAGTGATTGTGGCTGAAGGGGAATCTCTGCTTCTTTCTGTACCTCCTGGAGAAGAGAAAAGGACTTTGCAAAACCAGTTGGTTGAGCTCAAAAGCCATTGGGAAGAGCTTGGAAAAAAAACTGCAGATAGACAATCCAGGCTCAAGGACTGTATGCAGAAAGCGCAGAAATATCACTGGCATGTACAAGACCTTGTGCCGTGGATAGAAGATTGTAAAGCCAAGATGTCTGAGTTGCAGATCACTCTAGATCCCGTGCAGCTAGAATCCAGCCTCCTGAGATCAAAGGCTATGCTGAGTGAGGTGGAGAAACGCCGGTCCCTGCTTGAAATACTGAATAGTGCTGCTGATATTCTGATCAACTCTTCAGAAACAGATGAGGATGATATCCGGGATGAGAAGGCTGGGATCAACCAGAATATGGATGCCATTACAGAAGAGCTGCAGGCCAAAACAGGGTCACTTGAAGAAATGACTCAGAGGCTCAAGGAATTCCAGGAAAGCTTTAAGAATATTGAAAAGAAGGTTGAAGGAGCCAAACACCAACTTGAGATCTTTGACGCTCTGGGCTCTCAAGCCTGTAGCAACAAGAACCTGGAGAAGCTAAGAGCTCAGCAGGAAGGGCTACAGGCTCTGGAGCCTCAGGTGGACTATCTGAGGAACTTCACCCAGGGGCTGGTGGAAGATGCCCCAGATGGATCTGATGCTTCTCAACTGCTACATCAAGCTGAGATCACTCAGCGAGAGTTCCTAGAAGTAAAGCAAAGAGTGAACAATGGTTGTATGATGATGGAAAACAAGCTGGAGGGGATTGGTCAGTTTCACTGCCGAGTTCGGGAGATGTTTTCTCAGTTGGCAGATCTGGACGACGAGCTAGATGGCATGGGTGCTATCGGTAGAGACACTGACAGCCTCCAGTCCCAAATTGAGGATGTACGGCTGTTCCTTAACAAAATCCAAGTCCTCAGGTTAGACATAGAGGCCTCAGAAGGAGAGTGCCGACAAATGCTAGAAGAAGAGGGGACTCTGGACTTACTAGGTCTCAAGAGGGAGCTAGAAGCTCTGAACAAACAATGTGGCAAGTTGACAGAGAGGGGGAAGGCTCGTCAGGAGCAGCTAGAGCTGACACTGGGCCGTGTAGAGGACTTCTATAAGAAGTTGAAAGTACTCAATGATGCCACCACAGCGGCAGAGGAGGCAGAGGCCCTCCAGTGGGTAGTGGGAACTGAAGTGGATGTGATCAACCAACAATTGGCAGATTTTAAAGTAAGTCTTGTCCTTGTTTTTTCATCTGTTTCTGTCTAATGTATACTTCTTTGCTTGTAACTTAGAACCAATTGAGTATACATTTCAACTTTTGTTCCTTCATTATTCTCACTTCTATCACCATTCAGGCACACAGTTTGGAAATTAGTCTCTTGGACTTCTGGGCAAACTGGTCTGAACATATTTCTATTATAGTTTATCTTAGATTTTATATCCAATTAAGGATATAGAAAAAAATGTTCAAGTCTTACCTTTTACTCAGAGATTCACCTCTTAGGATTTCTTAAAATTTCACATTGCCCGATTTTGTAGCACCAGTGAAAAAGTCTTCTTGGTCCCCATTGTTCACATTGAGGTATGAGAAGCTGTAGGATAAACATGTACTCATCTTCCTAAAGTATTGATTTATACAGATTTGGGGAGAAATATTTGATGTATTATGGGATAAAACATAACATTTTTGTGAATTATTAAGGTAAAAGCATAACACTTCAAAGAAATTTCCCATTTACAGCAACTAGCTTAAGAAAGGAAATACCAGCTCTGCGCCTGTGTCTCAACCGGCTAAGGCGCCAGAGCCACGTACACCTGAGCTGGTGGGTTCGAATCCAACCTGGGCCCGCCAAACAACAATGACGGCTGCAACCAAAAAAAAAAAAAAATACCTTAGACTCCTCGAAAATACAAATTTATCTTAATTGCCAAATATTTTCTGTAGTCAAAATTTCTGGTCCTAAGATTTTGTGAGTATAAATTAAAACAGCAGAGAATGTTAGATGACCCCGAAGTGTGGATTTTCTGGGTCGGAGGCTCATCTGTTGAGTCTTGGCTCTCACTATGTGAGCCTTTTGCCCCCTAGAGTTTCCTTTGCTATATAAATAAATACCTAAAAGTGCCTCACTTTGCCACTGTGAATGCAATAGGTTTGGAAAGGACACTTTTGGCACTATATTTCTATCACTAGTGTTAATCATTCCCCCTTACACACTCCTGCTGTCAGAGTACATTTGTTCTCTCAAAGCCCCTGCCTGTCAGAATTCTTTCTCTTAAAAAGCATAGATGGCTAGGTGGTGTTGATATCAGCTCAGAGCCACATGGCCCTAGGAAGGTCACAACTTTGTAGACAAAATCCAAGTGCAAAAAGGAGGCTATTTCAAAAGGGCCTCCTCTTGGAGCCTGGGGAATATTCAGCACTAAAGTGAGACTCTAGCTGAAGGCCCCCCTATCTTTTGTGGAGATCCTAGAATTTGTAACAACAGAAGTTTTGATTTGTATTCCCAACTTTGGAGGGATACTGATCAAACCCAAACATAGTTAGGTTTGTTGAGGCACCCAGATAAGAGAAGGGATAGGCAGAGAAAACTCAAACCCATGAGCTGAAGTGTGTTCTTGTCACTCCCACACTTCTGTTCTGGTGGCAGTCTTCCTTGTTTCTTTTCAGCTTTCCTTGAAATTGATTCTACTGTTTTCTTAAGAGACATTTGGGGCTGCATTGTATTAAATGTTCCTAAACTTTTATGCAGTTTGATTTCTGTATTGGAGTTTGTGTTTAGGACCTGTACAGTGTGGTACTGGCTGTGTCTGTGTTTCTGTAGGGACAGGTGATTTCTGGGTTTTCCCCCACTACCATTATGTCAGCATTATTGTCTACTGCTGTCACTTTTCACTATTGTCACTGGGTCTACTCTTAGCATTCTGCCCTTTCCTTCTAATCTTTAGTGGCCTGTTAAAATTGCCTTAAAAATACAAGGTAGAATGTAAGAAAGAGTCCACAGACAGGCAAAAATACTGTTTGGATGTCCAGGCAAGTCATCTCTCCCTTTTCGCTTAATCCTTGATTTCTAGAGCCATTCTGAATTTTGGTGTTGCTGGAAGATTTCAAGAAATTACTGGACATTATTTTATTTATTTTCTATTAATGTTACTTAGTAGTGATCAAAGCTCAGTAGCTGCTTCATTGCTTATTATAGCCAAGTTGTTTCCCTGATTTCTAAGAAGAAGCCTCCCACGATGTGAAGGCAGGGACTAGACACTGATCAGCTGCAGAGTGTGTTTATCTGCAGTGGACTGGTGTTGATAAGACAAACCTGGAAGAAGAGTGGGAACGGGGAAGAGGGGGAAGGAGTGCCCTGTGTGTGACCCATTGTTAAGTCACCAGGTAGTGATCAGTATCCCTCCTAAGTTGGGACTACAAATCAAAAGCCCTGTTCCACCTGTCTACCTTATAGGGAAATCAGAAACTTTGTAGAAGAACTTTTGCCTTCTCCCAAAAGATCTTTGGTCAGGAGAGGAGGAGCAGGCTCTTGGCTGAGCTCATGGGAAGTGAAAACAATGAGAAGGGAAAAACTCAGTGTATCCTTTGCACAGTGCCCTGGAGGTTGCACAAAGGGAAGGTCTTTTTGGACCCATTCTGAAGACGGAGTCATTTACATGATTTGAGTATTGAGTTTCTGGGTTAATGTGTTGTAGTTCAGCAATAGATTAATCGTTCCTTGCACAAGCAGCAGACCACATTCACAAAGTATGACTCTGCTTTCACATTCAAATTATTTTTAATATGGAAAAAGCATAGATAAAGATAAATATTAAAAAATAGCATTAGCTTTAAGTTTCCAGCTTTTTTTTTTTTTCCTGAGACAGAGTCTCACTTTGTTGCCCTCGGTAGAGTGCTATAGCATCATAGCTCACAGCAACCTCAAACTCTTGGGCTTAAGTGATTCACTTGACTGATTGAGCCTCCCGAGTAGCTGGGACTACAGCTGCCTGCCACAACACCTGGCTATTTTTTTAGAGATGGGGTCTCTCTCTTGCTCAGGCTTGTCCACCCACCTCGGCCTCCCAGAGTTCTAGGATTACAAGCATGAGCCACTGTGCCCAGGTACCTTATTTTTTTTTTTAATGAAATCATGGTCTCAGCGCAGAATCTGTGTAAGAGAAGAAGGTATGAACCTGTGAGACAAAAATGCAGGCTCTGCTTTGAACCTAGCTAACTCGCCTGGGGATAGTCATAACAGACACACGAGTCAAGTCTGTGGAGAACCCCATCTTATTAGGGACTATGCAGTAATACTGACAAATCCATGGAACTGCAGTCAGTCTGTGGGAAAATCAGTGTGGAAAACTAAAAGTCATTATTTTTATTTTTATTTTTTAGAGACAGAGTCTCACTTTGTCACCCTTGGTAGAGTGCCATGGCTTCACGGCTCACAGCAACCTCCAGCTCCTGGGCTTAGGCCATTCTCTTGTCTCAGCCTCCCGAGTAACTGGGACTCTAGGCGCCCGCCACAATGCCCGGCTATTTTTGTTGTTGTTGCAATTTGGTCAGGGCCAGCTTTGAACCCACCACCCTTGGTATAAAAGTCATTATTTCTAGGAAAGATACTCCCTTTACTACTTCTGAAATGATAGAATCTGGTCAGCCAGTGAGGACCTGTTATATGGGAATAGAAAAGAGTCCTTTTCCACTCAAACCAGGCAAAGACTTCAGCCTTCTTAAGCTAGAGAGGGTTCAGCTCTCTGTTGGAAGTGGAAAGGAAGAAGCCATTCTAGACATCACTAATGAGAGTACTGAGCAGGTTTTCAGGAAACTGGAAAGAAAAGAATTTGGCTAATCTCTTCAGGCACTTCTGTTTTCCTGAACAAGAGTGTCTCAGATTATTGAGGGAAAGAAATTGTTTGTGTCTAACAGGACACTAAAAAGGAAGGAGGGGCCTTTATATTACTGAAACTTAAACCAAAGAATTTCCCAAGGGTGACCTTCATGGGAAGGCTAGAATAAAGAGAAATCTATTAAGTCTTTTTGGTTTTTGAGACAAAGTCTCTCTGTGTCACCCTTGGTAGAGTGCCATGGCTTCATAGCTCACAGTAGCCTCAAACTCTCAGGGCTTAAGTGATTCTCCTGCCTCAGCCTCCCAAATACTGGGACTACAGGCACCCACCACAAGACCCGGCTATTCTTTTGTTGTAGTTGTCATTGTTGTTTAACTGGCCCCAGCAGGGTTCAAACTCGCCAGCCCCAGTGTATGTGACCAGCAGCATAACCACTAAGCTATGGGCAAGGGCCAGTCTATTAAGTCTTATGATAACAAGAGGTGTTCCTCATTTTGAAATTCCCTACATAGAGTTTCCTTATCAAGAATTCAAGCTGGGCATTGTGGCAGGCGCCTGTAGTCCCAGCTACTTGGGAGGCGGAGGCAAGAGAATCCCTTAAGCCCAAGAGTTGGAGGTTGCTGTGAGCTGTGACATCACAGCACATAATGAGACTCTGGCTCAAAAAAAAAAAAAAAATTGACGGTGCCTGTGGCTCAATGAGTAGGGCACCAGCCCCATATACCGGAGGTGGCGGGTTCAAACCTGGCCCCAGTCAAAAACTGCAAAAAAAAAAGTATTGAGACTAACCAAAAAATAAAACTCTGTCTGCTTTTTAGGAAGCTATGTACAGTGATTACACACCTATAATCTCAGCTACTTGGAAGGCTGAGGCAGGGGGATCCCTTGAGTCTGTAGGAGTTCCAGACCAGCCTGGGCAACATAGTGAAGTGCCATCCCTAAAGAAGAAAAAGAAGAATTGAGATCTCAATTTTTTTTTTTTTTGTAGAGACAGAGTCTCACTTTATCACCCTTGGTAGAGTGCCGTGGCGTCACACTGCTCAAAGCAACCTCCAGCTCTTGGGCTCAAGCGATTCTCTTGCCTCAGCCTCCCTCCCGAGTAGCTGGGACTACAGGCGACCGCCACAGCACCCGGCTATTTTTTTGTTTTGCAGTTCGGCCGAGGCCAGGCTTGAACCCGCTACTTTCGGTATATGGGGCTGGTGCCCTACTCGCTGAGCCACAGGAGCCGCCCCTGAGATCTCAATTTTAAACTAACCCCTCCTTTATAGCCCTGTTCTCCCCGAAGAACCTTGATGACCTCTCAGTCATACCAAGTGTGTGGTAGTTTTGGCATCATAACAGTGAGCAGTACCAAGAAATCTGGATGACCCTTCATTTATTTGTGTTATCATATGTATTTATATTTACTGTGTGTTCGGGCCAGGCTTCAGATTTGGCATAACTCTAACTCTCAGTGATTTAAAAAAAAAAAAAAAAAAAAGGAGACAACGGAAACCACTTAGGATTTGTGGGTTCCTCTCAATGGTTCTCTTCCCATAATCATGCATTTGAAATGTTCAAGCCAGTTGGTCTTTTCCTTCTCTTTGAGGGTGGCTGGTGGGACACAGCTGTATAGCAAACTTCTTTAGGACTGTTTTCACTCCTAATTCAAATTGAGCAGAGCCTAGAATCAGGGACTCAATACACTTGGAGCTTCTATCTGAGAGACCTAGATTTTCTACTATGAAACCAGATAAGAAAGTCTTGTAAACTCCTTCATTTGCTTTTCTTTGCCTCATAGAAAGCAAGCTTAGGCATCCTCATGAGCACAGGTGAAAACCCACAGAAGGCAGGGCCCAACAAGGAGCTGAAAGACTGCCAGTTTGCAGACCTAATGTGATTAGGATTGTGTGTGGTAGCAACAACCTTCTCTACCTCACTACTTACTTTTAAATGATTACAAAGACAATATCAACCCATCTACATTTTGCCACTTAGTACACCTGCCTGAGAGTGAGTCACTAGGGGATAAAGCAAATGAGGTCAGCATTATCTACCTGCCCCTGGAGAAATGGGAAATTAAACTTGGTATGACCTGTCTGTCATCTGGAGGTTCAGTATCCCCAGCTTTACAGCAGCCAAAAGACAATGATTTAGGTGCTCTTTATTTTCCCCTCCCAAATCCAAATCCTAGCGTGTACTGACCCTTGACCCATATGTTTTTTTTCTTCCTTCTTCCTAAACAAGGCTACTCCAAATGAGAGCTAGGGACCAAGGAATAAGAAGAGTACTCTAGAACAGTATTTCTCAATTTCAGTACTGTTGACATTTTAGATAATTCTTTGTTGTGAGGAGCTGTCCTTTAGCTCATTGTAGGATATTTAGTAGCATTTCTGGCCTCTATATACATGTGTTATAGTAACTTCCCAGTTCTGACAACTGTAAAAATGTCTCCAGATATTGCCAGATGTCTCCTGGAAGACAGAATCACCCTAACTTGAGAACTACAGACACCTGTGTGTGGGAAATTAAGATTTATTTGGAATAAGTATTGGTTGACTAAATTAAACGTGTAGCAAGCAGCCTTCTGGTAATCTGATTAGGACTGTGTGGTAGCAACAACCGTCTTTTTTTTTCTGGTGTTAATCTGTTGTTTCTGGCTTAAAACCTCCTAGTCACTCTCCCTGGCATCTGGAATTTGCATGCAGTTGTTGATATAGGTGTTGTTGTTTGGTGGATATGTTTCTAATGAGAAAAGGGACTTCCTTTGTGTAAATACTTCAGGGAGCTTCCTTGTTCTGTGCCTTTAAGGGGAGACTACAGTCTGTCTGTTGTTCTCCACAGCCAACCAAGAGTTTGGCTGCTGATATTTATAACCCTTGGGTAGCCATCTCCCTCCCTTCCCCCTCCCCATAAAGAATTCCAATGCTCTGTAATAATCCTCTCCACCCCAACCATAGCAACTGGATGGGGAGAAGGTGAAGGAGCCTGTAAGGCCTTGGCTTCATGTTGAACCTTTTCCAGCTCCACTTTAAAGTATCACCCATTTAGTATTTTAAATATCCGTATCCCAGGCAAAATCCTGAGCTTACATCCTTAAAGGAGCCTCTTGCCTCAGTGAAGAAAGTATTGATATAGTTCACAAAATCAGTCTGGAAATTTTGACAGCAAAAGAAGATTTTAAAGCAACAAACAAATATATCCTCAATTGAAGAAAAGGACTGAATAGTTTGAGTTTATTGAAATTCTTCACATACAGTATCAGCATATAGTATTCACAACTAATATTCATGATTTGATTTTGTACAAGAAGGAAGAAAAATGTGTTTACAGAAAAACTAGAATATACCCTATATAGAACTTACATTGAGTATATGATTAGTGAACATGGTTGACAGACACATACAAGACAACTGTTTCTCACTATCTCTAGAAATGAACAGTTGTCTCAGGCTTACCCTGGTCTGGAGCTCCAGCAAAGTGTCCTGAGCACTTTCAAGCTGGCTAACGAGTATGACCTGGAGGCAGTGTGGAAGTGGAAGTATGATCATGCTTCCTAGCAGCCTTTAGAAGGACCTTTAGAGTTGGTTGCTTTATGGAATAAAATTCCCAGTAGAAGTCGTGTCAGGTCACTGCGCCAAGGCATTGCTGTACCAAAGGGCTGTCTCCTGCTGAATAGATTCCTCCCAAGTCTCAGCTGTCCCGTTTGGAAAAACCCAGCTATGGGGAGAATGTGTTCCCTCCCCACCTTCCTGAATACTTTGCCACCACCAAGTGCTTTTCAATTATGAATCTTTGGTATTGGGTACAGACGATTAATGGGATGTTCTTATTGTGGTCTTCACAAGCTATTTCTCTACCACCAGTCCTCTTATTTTAAATATCAACCTTTTTTTTTTTTTTTTTCTGAGACAGAGCCTCTAGCTGTCACCCTGGCATCACAGCTCACAGCAACCTCCAATTCCTGGGCTCAAGCGAGTCTCCTGCCTCCGCCTCCCAAGTAGCTGGGACTATAGGCGCCCGCCACAATGCCCAGCCATTTTTTTTTTTTTTTGGTTGCAGCCGTCATTGTTGTTTGGCAGGCCCGGGCAGGATTCGAACCCGCCAGCTCAGGTGTACGTGGCTGGCGCCTTAGCCCATTGAGCCACAGGTGCCGAGCCTTAAATATCAATCTTGACTCATGGAAATGGTTCATAGATCCCTTTGGGGGTTTAAAAGGAAGGGGCTACATATTCCTTTCCATCCTTTCTGAGCACTTGCTCTATGCCAGCTCTTGTGATGGGTACTGGGGTCTCAGATATTCTCTAGTTAGCAATACACAGTGCTACTCTATCTAAAATGGAACTATGATGTCCCAAGAAACCCATCATAACTTAAAAATATCATAAATCAGAAATGCATTTAATACAGCTAATCTTCAACCATCAGTGACTTAGCCTACCCTACCTTAAATGTGCTTAGAGCACTTACGTTAGCCTACGCTTGGGCAAAATCATCCAATACAAAGCCCATTTAATAATGAAGTATTGAACATCTCATGTAATTTATTGAGTACTATACTGAAAATGAAAAACTGAGTGGTTGTATGAGTACTTGCAGGATGGTTTCTACTGATTGCCTATTGCTTTCACACCATCATAAAGTTAAAAAATCATAAGTTGAACCATCATCATAAGTCAGAGACTATCGATAGTATGGAAAACAGACACAAAGAATTACATTGGTAATAGTGTAGTGGTAAGTACAGTAAGAGACCTGAATCTAAATGATCTGTAAATGATTTCCAATCTGGAAAAAAACCCTCTGTAAATCAGATATTTAAAATCCCATTTCGCATTATCAGAAAACTGAGACTTGCAATTAAAATAAATAGTTTGGCCAGATGCAGTGGCTCACGCCTGTAATCCTAGCACTCTGGAAGGCCAAGGTTTATCACTTGTCACCAGACTGAGCCAAAAGGAAGACCCAGAATCTACCAAAAATGGAAAAATTAGCCATGTGTGGTAGCATGTGCCTGTAGTCCCACCTAGAGAGGCTGAGGCAGGAGGATCACTTAAGCCCAGGAGTTAGAGATTGCAGTGAGATCTGATGATCTCCCCACTGTACTCTACCCAGGGTGACAGAGCAAGACTCTGACTTAAAAAATCAATAAAGGAAGAAAAGGGAAGCAAGGGAATGAAAAGGAAAAGAGAAGGAAAATTCAAGCCCCATAGAAAGTGTTAGAGGCTGGGAGTGGTGGCTCATGCCTGTAATTCCAGCACTTTCCAGCACAAGGCAGGGGGATCATTTAAGGACTTGCAGCCTTCTGATTTTAAGATTTTTTTTTTTTTTTTTGAGATAGTGCCTCAAGCTGTCACCCTGGGTAGAGTGCTTTGGCATCACGGCTCACAGCAACCTCCAATTCCTGGGCTCAAGCTAGTCTTCTGTCTCTGCCTCCCAAGTAGCTGGGACTACAGGTGCCCACCACAACGCCCGGCCATTTTTTGGTTGCAGCTGTCATTGTTGTTTGGTGGGCCCGGGCTGGATTCGAACCTACCAACTCAGGTGGCTGGCGCCTTAGCCACTTGAGCCACAGGTGCCCAGCCTTTTTTTTTTTTGTAGAGACAGAGTCTCACTTTATCGCCCTCAGTAGAGTGCCGTGGGGTCACACAGCTCACAGCAACCTCCAAATCCTGGGGTTAGGCAATTCTCTTTTCTCAGCCTCCCGAGTAGCTGGGACTACAAGCGCCCACCACAACGCCTGACTATTTTTCTGTTTTGCAGTTTGTCCGAGGCTGGATTTGAACCCGCCATCTTCAGTATATGGGGCTGGTGCCCTATTCAATGAGCCACAGGCACCACCCTAAGATCTTTTTTTGTTTGTCTGCAGTTTGTCCGAGGCTGGATTTGAATCCTCCACCTTCGGTGTATGGGACTGGTGCCCTATTTGATGAGTCACAGGCACTGCCCTAAGATCTTTTTTTGTTTGTCTGTTTGTTTTGTTTTTGAGACAGAGTTTTACTTTATCACCTTGGTAGGGTGCTGTGGCATCACAGCTCACAGCAACCTCAAACTCTTGGGCTTCAGCAGTTCTCTTTAAATCACCTCAGCCTCACAAGAAGTTGAGACTATAGGCACCTGCCACAATGCCCGACTATATTTATTTATATATTTATTTATTTAGAGACAGAGTCTCACTTTGTCACCCTTGGTAGAGTACAGTGGCATCACAGCTCACAGCAACCTCAAACTCCTGAGCTTCAGTGATGCTCTTGCCTCAGCCTCCCGAGTAGCTGGGACTACAGGCACCCATCACAACACCTAACTATTTAGAGATGAAGTCTGGTCTCTAACCTGTGAGCTCAGGCAATTCACCTGCCTTGGCCTCAAGATTATTCTTTTTTAAGCACCAAAGGAAGCAAGAAAAGTTTTGTCTTTCTCTGCTTTACCCCTTTAATGAAAAGATATGTTCTGTAAAATTTACATTTACTCAAAAGGCCACACTTTTAAGAACCTTCAGGCCCCAAGTTCCCCATCCCTGATTAGGTATGTGTTCAATACCAGCCTGGTAAGATAGTAAGACCCTAATCTCTTATCAAAAAAGGGAAAAGAAAATTAGCATGATGGCATACATGCCTATATGCCTCCCAGCTATCCAGGAGGTCTGTCCCGGCAATTGAGAAGGTCTGTTTGGTGCCAAAGCTCATGCTACACTAGTGGTTCTCAATGAGGGTCAGTTTCACTCCGTGGGAGACACTTAGCAATGTCAAGACATTTTTCATTATCACAACTGGGGAAGCTGTTATTGGTATCTGATGGGTGCTGCTGAACAACCTACAAAAACAATGAAGGAATTATTCAGCCCACTTTGAGAAAAAGATAGATTTGAATTTTGCCATCTTCACGTTCCATGAAAAGTTAAAGTTAACTAAAGAAATAGTTTCACTGCCAGGGAAGCTTCTATGTTTTTCCTCCTCTTTTAAAAAAATTAGTTAAGAAACAGTGTTACTTCCGAGAGTGACTTAGACAGACAGTCAGGATCTTGAACTAATTTGAGTCAGTGGCTAAAGAATTCTCTCTATGCTTGACCAGTCCCCGCCCCACACTACTAACCAGGCTCCTGCTGTGGAAATCAATCAGCTGTGTATTTCAAGCTGCTTCCTGTAGGGTGTGTTATGGAATGGCATCAGCCCTTGCACCAGCTGGGAGTACTGGTCTCAGTGTGATGTTATCAGATTCTGTCTCTTTTGAGCCTTGCAGTTGGAACAAAGGACCCTCTGTTAAGAATGCAGAGAAATAGTGATTGGACAGCCAGCATATACGCACATAGTTCCCATGGAAAAAAACAAATAAATTATACTGCAGCATTCTAAAACCTGGGCCTCCAAAATGGATTTCCTGAGCTACTATATGTATTCACCTTTATTTCTGTGAGTGGTTTTGCTTCCCCCAAATCAGTGGAGGGACCATCTGATCTGATGAATTGAATGATGGCATCCTTCAGAACTGTTCTATTTCGTGACTCCAATTTTAGATTTGATCCCCATTATCTTCCTAGTCTTATTTTCTAGATAGACCATCACTCTATCCCCTTACCCTAGACACTCCTTATACATCCTATTTGATTTCTACCCATACCTGAAAGCATATCTCAAGTACCAAAGCCTCCCTGATCTATCCACCTCACTGCTTCTCTTGATCTCCTAAATCACTTTTTTTTTTTTTTTTTTCCCCTTCTGGAGACAGTCTCACTCAGTCTACCTGGGGTTGAGTGCTGTGGCGTCATACCACACAGCAATGTCAAACTTTTGGGCTCAAACTATTCTCTTGTCTCAGCCTCCTGAATAGCTGGAAATATAGTTGCCCACCATGATGCCCAGCTGTTCCCCCGCCCCACTCCCTTCTGTTTCTTGTAAATACAGGGCCTCACTTTGCTCAGGCTGGTCTCAAACTCCTGAGCTCCAGTGCTCCACCTGCCTTGGCCTCCCAGAGTGCTGGGATTACAGATGTGAGCCACTGAGCCCAACCTCCTAAATCATTTAATATGTATAACTCATTTGGCTCTTACCACATACTGCCTAGTTTTGACATTTTTATGATTATATGTATTTTGTTCCATTGTTCATCTCAGTGGATTCATTTTGTGTTCCTCAAAGTAGTTAATACATTAGTATATACATGGTTAGAGATTAGTGAATATTGGATTGATTAGATGGATGTTCTTTTTTTTTTTTTCTCTTTTTGAGACAGAGCCTCAAGCTGTCACCCTGGATAGAGTGCTGTGGCATCACAGCTCACAGCAACCTCCAATTCCTGGGCTCAAGCGAGTCTTCTCTCTCTGCCTCCCAAGTAGCTGGGAATACAGGCGCCCGGCACAACGCCCGGCCATTTTTTTGGTTGCAGCCTTCATTGTTGTTTGGCAGGCCCGGGATGGATTCAAACCCGCCAACTCAGGTGTACGTGGCTGGCTCCTCAGCCCGTTGAGCCACAGGCACCGAGCCGAGACAGGGTCTTAATTGCCCTCGGTAGAGTGCCGTGGTGTCACACAGCTCACAGCAACCTCCAACTCCTGGGCTTAGGCGATTCTCTTGCCTCAGCCTCCCGAGTAGGTAGGACTACAGGCACCCACCACAACGCCCAGGTATTTTTCTGTTTTATAGTTCAGCTGAGACTGGGTTTGAACCCATCACCTTCAGTATATGGGGCCGGCGCCCTACTCACTAAGCCACAGGCGCTGTCCAGATGTATGTTCTTTAGTTCTCATAAGTCACGTGAGCTCTAAGATTCAAAATGCCGTCTACTTTGCAAGACTTTTTTTTTTTTTTTTAAACAAAGTCTCACTTTGTTGCCCTTGGTAGATTGCCCTAGCATCACAGCTCACTACAACCTCAGACTCCTGGGCTCAAGCGATTCTCTTGCCTCAGCCTCCCAAGTAGCTGGCACTACAGGTGCCCGGCACAACGCCTGGCTATTTTCAGAGACAGGGGTCTCACTCTTGCTCAGGCTGGTAGAACCTGTGAACTCAGGGCATTCCACTTGTCTCGGCTTCCCAGACTGCTAGGATTAGGCTTGAGCCACCATGCCTTGCCTACTTTCCAAGACTTGAGGTATATCCCTGTGTGTCCTAAAGTAATTCTAATCTTAGCCTGGTTTCCTCACCTCTCCATCTTCTTTCTGGGCTCCCTTCCTTCTCTATTACTTAGCATATGTTAAAGGAAACACAATCTCATCTCAATATTAGCCTAAATGAAGCAAAATTAAGAAGGAAATATGCTACATCTAATACACTTGAAGAAAGCCAGATTCTGAAATGTTGTTTTATAATTGCCCATCAGGTTAGAGTCATTATTATTTACTCAATTAGGTGACAGTTTACAAGAGTCTTCACACTGCATTCAATTTGGTGTAGAGAAACAAATTGGACACAAGCTTGAGTCAGAAGTACCCAGCTTTGGATCTTGGCTCCATAAAGCTCAGTAACAGCACCAAGCTTATATGAGGGGTTCAATATATAATAATATCTTTTTTTTATAAAAATGTGTATTCAGACATGCAAATTAGAGTATTCTGAAATCTTTAAAATAAAAATAGTTATTTCCCTTTGTGCCTAGGGGATGATCTTCTTCCAGGAGACTTGATCTAAGGGCCAGCACCAAATCAGATCAGCTCTGAGCTTGGAAAAATGGAAATTATAAAGATAAAATACAATAAGTTTGATGACAGCGGAGAAGCAAGTAGTTGGACAGCCTTCTTGGGCAGTTTTTGTGGGGAACAAGTGAAGGCCTTATTTTCTAACCCTAGAGTAACAATACAAGGACAAGTTTAGGTTATGACTCTTTAACACAGCTTTTAATATATTTTATGTACACATACATACATATACATCATTACTTAGTCATTAATTTATTTATTTATGTATTCCTATCAGAATCCCACAACTAGCAAACTTTTCTGAGGCCATTTTGGCCTTGGCTTATGTGCTCTACAAATTAATATTATTTTCAAATCATTAACCAGAATTAACTAGAAGACATTACCACCTCAGTGACTTCCCCAGCCATACAGTTACCCATTAAATCAGCTCTAATGATCTCAGGGTTCTTGGCCTAATTAGCTTTTATCATGGACCGTGTTATCTTCTTCTGTTGCCATATAACAGCAACTACCAAGTCAGCATCTTTAGGAGAGATGCCTCTAAATATTAATCAACCTTTAATTAAAATATTGAGGTGTGAGGGGGGAAATACCGGCATAGTTTCAGAGGCAAGCAGCTTAAAAACACATAATTCGTCTCTCTACCAATCTCATACCAGATTGACATGTTTTACAGGAAGGCTTTAATTCTTCACAGTTTCAGCAAATATATGTTTTCAGTATTTGGTAATGTATGTATATTTGAATCAGGGAGGAAGAAAATAATTCAAAGAAATTGTACTTACCTTAGGTTTTCTCTCGCTTACATTTATGAATCCATTCAAGTAAACCATTTAAGAGCTCCATCATCTTGAAATTCATTCCCAAAGGATGGGCTCTGGTTTAGGCTTAATTCTTTAAACTCAGACCTAAGCTATTTGTTTGTGATCAATGATAAGAATTGCAGTAGTAACAAAATGAAAGAGCTTTTAGAACTCTCTTCTCTGTGTGTTATTTATTCTACCTTCCTTTCTAATATTCAAGAGGGAACTCTGGCAGCAATATTCCTCAGAGATTCAACCTAGGGACCTGGTTTCATGGAAATAGCCAAGCAACTTTGTAAGGATCATGCCACCCTGGAACTGGAAAGACTATTCCCAGTTAGTCCCAGGGGAAAACTCAATTGTCACTTTCTCAGGAACATCAGCCCTGAACTTCCAGGTCAGCTTGGGTTCCATGACCCATGCTGCCGTAGCACTGTTTGCTTTTCTTTCGGAATACTTACACAATTGAGTTAAAGTGAATGTCTGCTGCCATACCAAAATGCAGGCTCCTGACCACATCTTGCTCATCACTCTCTCACTTAGTGCCTGTCATAGTTCAGGGTGCATAGTAGATCCCAATAAATATTTGTTGAGTGTATGAAAACAAGAGAACCAGATGAAATTACTTGCCACAAGAGGACAGGAAGAGGATCACAGGGAGACAAAGAAGGACCAACTAGTAGCATAAGGTTAGCCCAGTGTCATGGAAGCCAAAAGAAGGGTCTTAAGAAGGGAGGATCAGTACCTGTTTCTCTCCACTGCCTATCTTTAACCCCCTCTAGTCTGATGCACCACTCATCACTATGCTGAAACTGTTCTCTAGAAGTATTCCTTGACTTCCTAGTTGTCAAGTCTAAAGTAGCATTGTCTGACTCACTGTTCTCATCGGCTATGCAGCATTTAACATCTTATCTTCTTTCTTGAAACCCTCCTCTAAGGCTCGGCGCCTGTGGCTCAGCGGGCTAAGGCGCCAGCCATGTAAACCTGAGCTGGCAGGTTCGAATCCAGCCTGGGCCCGCCAACCAACAATGACGGCTGCAACCCAAACAAAAATAGCCGGGCGTTGTGGCGGGCGCCTGTAGTCCCAGCTACTTGGGAGGCAGAGGCAGGA